>PVKS010051506.1:0-11117 GCA_004027875.1 Aplodontia rufa | reverse complement strand
CTTTGTTTCTCCATGTGACCTACATGCATCTAGGTTCCTATTTGTAGTTGTGTCATTGGAATGGAGCTCCTTGGGAGCACTGGCTTGTGACCACGTCCCCATTACTGAAAAGATTGTTATACACTATGATGTTTCACAATTATTTATTCTTCCAACAAATGTTTTGGAGTGACTTGACACCTGGTTTGACTTCAAGGCATGTGATCTATTGGGAGAGAGTTTAATCAAACATATAAACAGTGGGGAAATGAAATTCTGGTTGCATTTAGAAGAAAGACATGTGGTCACTTGCAAGCACAGATAAAGGATCAAGCTTTTCATGGTAAAAAAAAAACACTTTCGATCATATTTTTTTCAGTCAGTCTTTCTTTTTTTCCCCTTTTAACAATAGATGCTCTTTTTGGCATCTGCCCTTCCCGTTGTTTTATCAGAGTGCTAAAATCTTTCTTCCTTGTAGGTTTTTATGTATGTATGCACACCTATATTGTATGTTGGTGTGCATGTGTGTTATGCTTCCTCTTTGTCAACATAACAAATTGACTTATAAATGAGCACTCATGAATTTTTAAAAAAGAGGACATGGATGAAATTAGTTTTAATTCACATGACTTGACTTAAACAAAGGTTCAACTTAAATTGGATAAGTTGATAAGAGTAAAGATGTTTTTAACATTATTGGTCCAAATGTTTTTCTAAGGGGTCAATCAACAGAATGTTAGTATCTGTAAATGTTTCAACTGTAACATTCATGGCTTCTAGGATTTTTCTTTAGCAGGGGAGATATGGCTTATAATGTTAGACTTCAGTTGTCTGATGTATTGATTTTACAAAGTTAACTTTTAAAAATGAGTAAATTCAATTTAACATAAATGGGATTAATTTTCATAAATATGTTTGTTAGAAAAGACATCTAATTTACAAATTTAAAATACTAAACCATCAATAGCTAATATATGTTCAAGTCCTGTTTGCTTGAATTCTATAAGCTGACTTTGGACTATTAAATGTGCTCTCATAAATTGGTAAATAAAAACAGGTTGCTTCGTTTCTGGGCCATCACCAAAAGACCAATAGAAATTCTAGCAGAAGTGAGTCTACATCAAAGAGGACAAAAGGGTTCAGCTGTGTTTCAATGAAAGCACTGTAAAGAGCACCACGTATTTGATCATATTGAGAGGAGCAATTAAAAATTCAGAAATTTTATGAGGATTGTTTCAAAGTATAAATTTTAGAACATGTCAAAGATGAAGAAAAGATAAAAGAAAATTAGAAGTAAGGAAATAAGTTGGTATGAGATTCAGAATGAAAGAAATGTTTCTGGATGAACAGGTATTGTGTATGGCAAAGTAGTAAGCTGCAGAAGGTTTGTGGAAGGTAAACTAAAAAGTCTGTGTGTGGGGAGGGATCAGTGGCTCAGCAGTTACGGTGCTTTCCAGGCATGCATGAGGACGTGAGTTAGAACACCAGCACCACGTACACAACTAAGTGTCCCAGCAATGAAAGCCACATGAGAAACTAAATAACATTGATTCTCTTTCTCTCTCTCTATGTCTCTCTTACATAAAATAAGTCTGTGCATGAATAAGTTAAATTGGCAGAATCAGTTCAAATTGAAGGTTCTTGCTAAGGACAAATATGAATGTACTGCTACAACAAGGGTTTTGTAAGATATTCTTCTGTTCTTATCTATTATGATAATTCCTGACAATATGTTGATGTATTTAAGAAACTAAATCTTAAAGAAACTAAAGACTGTAACTGTACAGGAGGGTGACATTCCCATTTTAAGCCCTGGTTGGTATTAGTTTCTTTAACTACATTAAACCTTTCACTGTTACATAAATAAGATGTATTTCTCCACCTGATAATGAGTCTATTTGTGATCATCTAACATCTGCATGGAAACCATGGCTGAAGGTAACAGCCTGAGCAGCGTTTTCTATACAGCTCCCTTTATTCAAGTTGACCTAGAGTACCTCCAAGATACAACTTCCCACCTAGGTTCCAAAGTCCCTCCCACTTCCCTCTCAACCTACAATCCTCTCCCTTCTCAGTGCCCTCCTTCTCCTCTCTCTCTGCCCTCTTTCTATACTCCCATTATGCTCCCCTTCCCTTGCGTTTCCTGAGGAGCAGCAGGAACAGTCCTGGGTGAGGTGGACACCTTTACCATAATGTTGCAAGATGCAGGGAAAGATCCCACCTGAGGAGAAGGCCACCCAAAAACCCTACTTTGCTCACTATCTCTTCCTTTTCCCCTGGAGTCCTGGTTGTTCGCTCTTCCTCTTCTGAGGCTTCGAAGTTCCAACCAGCCCCAGAGTCACCTCTTGCCCCGCAGAGAATTGGAGGGGTCTGCCGGTACAGGGCATTCTTTCTACATAGCCTGAACGTCGAGGGAGACCTCCCTTCTTGATCTTGGAGGCCAGAGGGGCATGGGAGTTGAGGCCCCTTCTCTGGGGAGGAGGCGCCTGGGGCTCTTGACGTCCTTGGCATAGGTTTCCCAGGTGAGGGCCTGTGCTCTGGGCCAGTCCCGGGGGCAGCAGATGGTTCTGGCAGGTGAGGAGGAAGTCCAGGCTCCTGAGGTTTTCGTCCATGTTGACACCATGTGTCATGCCACATGGCCCTTGAGAGGAAGTGGCTCTTCTGGGACCTGCTCCCATTTTGTGCCCCTGCCTCAGGTAGGAGGAACTGCGGGCCTGTGGATGATGTCTGGTCTGCTTGGCCCCCAATCTGGGGTCTGTGGCCCTGCAGCTCATCATGTCTTGGGAAGCCATCTCCGGGGGGCAGTTCTCTATGCTGACCCCATGTGCAGCTGGTCCAGCAGATAATCTGGAAGTGGCTGAGTCCAGATGGCATACCCCTGGACTTTCGGGCACCTGTGCACCTCTGGTCTCTTCGTGCGGCATGAGGTGCGTCTCCACGACCTGCAGGAGAAGATGGGCACTTGCTCACTCTACTTCAGTGACTGGGGATGAGTGTACTTGAATGGGAGTCAGAACTTGAGCTGTCACCCATCTTGGTCACACACTGAGGCTCACTCTGCTGGCAGCCTGCTGGACTTCCTTTCAGCTTTGCATTCTGAGCCCCTCCCTGATTGTCCTGTCTCCTTTCCTTTCTTCCACATCTATGTCCCCTATCTTGGAGCAGTGGCACACAAGGAAATGTCTATCCCAGGCAGGATAGGGCTAGATAAAGTCACGTGGGCCTCATGAGCAGGCTGCCCTCCATTCCTTGTCCACCAGCTGCCCCTCCTCCCCACTCTACCTGTGTCCCTTTGTCTCTAGTCCACCTGGTATCCCTATCTGCCTTAACCACTAGGTGTGCACACCCTGCCCAGGTAAACCTTGTGTCTCTACCCCCATAGTTCTCAACAGGTGCCCCTCTCTCCCTTGTCTATTTGTTTGCTTTTCCCCAACCCCTGGTGTCCCTGGTCTCCCTGCATCTCTTCTATAGCTCTGTACCTCCTGCCCTTGGTAAACAGGGAGATCCTCCTTCCCCACACTACCTGCTCAGGGCTGAGTTCTTCTTCCTTCTCCAGCTAATTCAATAGGGCCATGATGTCGATAAGGCCATGTGGAGAAAGTAATTCCTCCAGGAAGCGAGGATGAATCATGCTCTCCACCTGGGAGGAGGAAGACAGTGTGAGTGACCTTTGGAGGAAATGGCCCCAAGCCTTGAAGATCTCTAGGAGGAACAGGAACAATGATGACCCCACCATGGTCCACACTATGTGTTTCTTCTATCTTGACTACCATCTACAAATACATTTGCAGAAACACACACACACACACACACACACACACACACACACACACTTAGTGCTAAAAATCTAAGGAGTGAATCTTCCTTGCTTGGGTCTGTGGTGATTTCCCAAAACCTTGTAGATGCCAAGACTCTAGGCCTAGCCCACCTTGGTGACAAATTCCTTGTCGACGTAGTCCAGGAGGCTCAGGTCTGGGTAGAGGTCATCCGGAGTTATTGTTTGCTCCTCTCCATCCTCCTCCATGCTTCCATCAGGTTCCTTCAGGAACAAGCGTGGGGGCTCCCACGTGGCAAAGGTGGTCGGCCCGACCAGCTCATCCATGATGTCTATGTATTCCTTCACGGCCTCCGCTGGGATCTCCTTGGGTGCCTTGGTCTGTGGTGGCACCTTGTTCTTGGCAGCTGATGAGCGTGCAGGCCGTGATTTGGGGCGGGTCTTTCGGGAGTTGCATGCTAGGAAGGGGAGGAACAGTACAGTGCAAGGATGAAGCATTCCATTTCAGCCCGAGCACTCGGTGGAGAGCAGGTTCAGGGGCCCTAACCTGGTCCACAGTGGGCTAGGACAACCTGACCTCAGGACTCCCAGGAGGTGACACTGCACTAGGTGGGACATCTAGGACAGTCACGTGGGAGGACATTTTGAGCCACTAATATATTCCATGTAGTCTGCCCACTCTGAACCCAATTCATGGGCACATGGTGTGTGTGGGTCTTTGGACAGGCAAGGAGGGGAGGAGCTATGAGTGTTTGGCCTGGGAAATCACCAGTTCCAACCAATGTTGGCAGGCGCCCTAGGAGCCAGGGGCTGTTCTGCTTGCAAGATGCTCATTTGGAAGGAACAGTATTCATTTGGGACAATGACCTCCCTCGGGCCCCTTTGGACACTCTCATGGATTGCCATGGGTATGTATGTGGGAAACCCTACCTGGCTGTTGGGCAATGTCAGGGGCTAGAGTCTTTGGTGGATGCAGTGTCAGTGGTCCCTGAGGAGGTCGGCACTGGAAGCCCTCTCCCCACTGCAACCACGGATCCTCCATCTCCTCTGCAGCCTCAAACTCCACGAATCTTGGAGGGTGGGGTGGGATAAGACAGGCACCAGGTGAACTGAGAAGCAGTCTGGGCATACCAGGCAGGAGCTGGTGTCAGGAATGGTGTGCAGTGCCCTGGGGTGGACTGGGTCAGTCCCAGGCGGGAGCTGCTCCCAAGGAAGAAGCCCAGTTCTGGGGACACACTTCCTCACCTACCATCTGAAGGGAATCATAAGGGAGAGACCCAGGCAGGGCCCTTTGGTGACCCCTGTTGCAGGTCTCTCCTGTGTGTCCCTGCCAGGAACCCCACGCACAAACTGCCTGCCAGAAGCTGTTCAGGGATGTGATTTATGGCAGGGAACACCAGGGGTCCTGGCCCAATTCTGGGACACTGAGACAGGGACAGGAGCCCTGGAAGGATCCACTGGGAGACAAAGGCACAGGAGAGGACATGCGAAAAGTAGAGTCTCGGCTGAGGGGATCAGGATGGTTCCCATGTGGGCTGTTTCCTTTTCTTCATGGGAATCCTGAGATTGGCTGGGTTTACATAGGGCTATGGCAATAAAGACCAGAGGTGTGTCTTCGGGGTGTGTGAGAGCCTGGCTTCCTTGGAGCATGCTCTCTTCTCCCATCCTCTTCTGAAAAATCAGCTTGGAATAGTGACCACTTTCCTGAGCTCTGGTGGTTCCTGGTCTGTAAACAGGTTCCTGTTCCCAAGCCAGTGGCATGCATGAGGCCTTCTACACAATCCCACAGCAGAAGGGGGCCTCGTGGCCAGAATGGATGATGTTCCCCATTCTGAACCTGAGCCTCAAGGCAGGGGTGGGATCAAGAACATGGAGGCTGGTGTTTCTGGGACAGTTGGACAGAATACACAGACCTCCAGGGAGAGGGAGTCACTGTTTGGAGAGTTGGGTGCCCAGAGCCGGGGACTTGGGAGGTGGACACCCTTCCTCGGAGCCAGCCTGTGAGTAAGCAGCACCACAGGACCCCACTATGCAGTCTGTGTCCCCACCTCCCACCACTGAGGCCCTGGCCCGGAAACCTGACTCACTTTTCTGCGGTCTCGTAGAAGATCATGCGATCAAAGTTACTTCTGTCCTCCCACTCCTTTAAGCCCTTCCACAGGCCCTCCTCCATGGTCATGGTGGGCTCCAGATGGGACAGGGACCGAAGCACTGGGCTGCATGGAATTTATTAGAATCAAGCAGGGTCCATTATGCTCACCCTCCATTTCCAGGTGACCTGGCCAGTATATCCTCTTGCCTTCGTCACCTCTGCCCCATCAAGTACCACTCACAGAATTGGGATTGGGGGCTTCAGGACATCGTACCATTGACCTTCTGAGTTTACTTTGATTCCCTCATGATGTGGTGTTGTATGTGCCAAATGTACTTGTCCTCCCATATTCACCTGTTGAAAACCTACCCCCCAAGCGATGGTGCTTGTAGATGTTGGTTTGAGTGTTTGCTAGGGTTAGATAAGGTCCTGAGGGTGGGCTACATGATGGCATTCTTAGTGTTCTAGGAGAAGAAGTGTTGTGGGGCATGTGAACACACAGGCGAGCCAGCCACCCTCTCAGGTCTGGAGGAGAGCCCTCTTGGGGTCCTGAGCAAGGCACCCTTCATTAGGGACTTCCTGACTCTGGGAGTGTGAGAAACCAATGGCTGTGGTTTTGTCCACCCAGTCTACAGCATCTGCTGTGGCACCTGAGCTGACTGAGACAGTACAAAGAAAGGCCTGGTAGCAGGGTTACAAACTGGAGAGAGGCTGTACATCCCCAGTCAGGATCCAGAGACAGTGAAAGGGAGCTTCCACAAGAGCACCACACCCCTCAGGGACCTGAATGGGAATCCTCCAGAGCAATGTGAGTGGGTGTCTGATGAGTTCTGTCTTGGGGCCAGCACCCCTACCCCTGCCTGCAGTTGTGAGGAGCTCTGTGCCTGGAACAATCAGGTCTGTGCTGGAAGGTGCAATTACTGAGGTCATCCTATGGCGTCAGACAAGCTGACTTCCACTCCTGGTTCACCTGAACCCAGGAACCTGCTTGACCATGAATCTTCTGTGTGATGGTGAGCATCATTGAAATGCAAAGATTGGCTGCAATCACAGGGGCCTGCTGGCCAACTGAGATCAGGCACATTTCATCCCTGGTGTGAGATGAACATTGCTGGGAAAGGAATTCTGTGAGCTTGCCCCATCACCCTCAGGGCCGTCCTTCAAGTCCTTGGACAGCCCCACCTCTGTTCCCATCCTGCAGTTTTCCTCCTGTCAGAGTTCCAGGAGGAGTACTGGGTCCCTGGGGAGAACACTCACAGGAGGAAGCAGGAGAGCGCCTCCACATCGGGTGTCTCAGGGAGGTGCCTGCGCACCAGGGTCTTGAAGTGCTGCCAGCGCCGGAATTCCTCATAGACACTCTGAGGTCTGCTGGTGTCATCTGGTAGCACCGCCGGTTGGATGGTGGGCAGTCCACCCTCCCCATGTGCTCCCTGTGGCCATGGGCCAGCACTGATTGGGCACATGATGGGGACCAGCTGGAGAAATGGTGGTGGTGCTGGACGGCAAAGGCACAGCTGCCAGTGGTCCTGATAGTACCCGGTGCCTGCACTGGCCGAGGCAGCCACAGTGGTCCTCAGGGCAGGAGCTGCCATGAGGAATGGGGCAGGAGCTGGCACCAGGAATGGGTCAGCAGGTGGCACGAGGAATGGAGCAGCATGCTCTGCACCCCCACAGAAGGCCCCCGGGGCACTCAAGATGAGGGGGACCTGAGTGTGGGCCATACTCCCAATGTAAGGGTGCCCTGCTGGCCTCTGCAGTGGCCCATGTTGACAAAAGTTAAGAGGTCCACCCAGGCCTGGCCCAGGGAAGCCAGGTCCTGCTGCCATGGGTGCTGTGGGGAAAGCGGACAGCACCAGCGGGTTGACCTGGGAGATGGGTGCATGCCCTGTGGGCGTCACAGGCAGCTCCCAGAATGGCTGGTGTGTTGGCACAGGGGCAGATGAAAGACAGGGCAAGCCTCTGAATGTGCTCACGGGGCACCAGAATTGCCATTCATGCCGGTCGATGCCTGGCGATGCTGTGGAGGCAAAGCAAAGAGGAGAAGGTTGGAGCGAGATGGTAGCAGGAATGTGGCTTCCCAGTTCCTTTGTCCCGGGGAATCTGAGGAGGAACATCAATGGCTCAGGGCTCTGGGCACAGGGAAACTGCAGTTTTCCAAAGTCCCCAAGTGAATTTCTTGCTGTGATCCTGCAGTGGAAAGTCACACCTTGAAAAAACTGTGTCTGGTAGAAGAAGATTCCCTGAACCTCTTCTCCCTCACTGCTTTCCCTGTGTCTGAGAGGTCTCCTCGGGCATCCTTCACTGAGAATCCATGGTACTCCCATCCGCCTGCCTAGAGGCACTGCACCTGCACTCTGCTGGGTGACACCAACCCTCTCTGCCTGCTCACCCGTGGGAAAGGGCCCTTCTCCACGGCAGATCCAGCCTCTTTCAAGGCCTGCACGAAGACAACAGGTTCAAAGCTTTATGGCCCCATCTCCTGCTCAGCCTTCCTTTTGCTGATGCTCCTTGTCACCATCTGTTTCTGTCCTACCCTTGTGCAACTAAACCAAGCACTTGAAATGCCAGCTGTTCCTACCTGGAGCCTGAGGAACCCTGAAGGTCACCAAAGAGCACGTACTGCCCAGTGCGTGTGGGTGCTCCTCCCAGCCTCTCCCAATGCAGATACTAATATGGGGAGAGATTCTGGCCTGACCCAAACCCAGTGTCCAGGTGTCCCTGCTGTGTCACAGAAGCCCCATTTTCAGGGGAGTGGTTTGTGAGATAGTTGTTGAGTTCTGGGACATCCTCTCCCTGCATGGGCAGCAATGGTCGCTGAGGTCCATGAAAGTTGATGGAAGTGTGAACAATGGGGCTCTCCAGAGATGTTCACACACTGTTCATGTGAGAATTGGGTCTGGGGAACTGGAAACTTTCTATGGTCCTTTCCCTTAGAGCTACCAATCCCAGTAAGGGAAGTGTCACAGAGAAGCAGGCCTAGGCCGGGTGCCTGGTGGGGCAAAGACCTCTGGAGAGGACTTCCTGAGGTCCACAGTGCTTCAACACCTGCACCCAGCCATCCGGTCACCTGCCTCATTTCAGGGAACAGTAGTATGGGGAGGAGCTCTTCCTAACTGCGCTATTCTCCTTCCTCTCAGGAAAAGAACTCAGATGTCCTCAGACCTACTCCTGCAAAGTCCACAGCACCTCACATGTTCACTCCTCATGGAGTACCAAACACGGAGGATGAGCAAATTCTTTACCAACTTGCCTTTGTGAAAGGTGAGTGTACATCACTCCCAGAGGCCAAGAAGCTCCGAAGACCTCTTTCTGTGAGAGCAGTAACAACTCAGATCAACTCAGTGGGACCCAATGCCTATGTCAGTTAAAGTTTCCTGGGTTCCCTGCCCTTCCGGAAAGAAAGAAATAAACACTTTGTGGACAAAAAGTGAAGTTCTCTCTGGGAAGGAAGGAGGTGAGGCTCTCTGAACTGTGGCAGTTGGAGTCACTTGCGGCTCCACTCACAAAACTGAGATTTCACTGCCGATATGGTCCGAAAGAACCCCACTGGGCAGTTTTCTAGCTGAGAACATTTCTCTCCACTGTCCACTCATGATCTGAGACCTTCCAGTCCACCTGCTCAGAATGATATCACAAGCAGCTTCCAGGTGTCTCTAGAAAGGACACAGGGCTCAGTCTATCCCTTTGAGACCTCCCCAACCACCCGTGTGACACCATCTCCTACTACCCTCAAAGAGTGGAGTAACCTGTGTGGCCTCTACAAGGAATCAACCCCTCAGCACCTGGTCCTTACTCATGACTCAGTGTATTATCCCTGAGGTGTCTCTAGCTACATCTAAGGTGTGAGCCCTCCTTCCCCTGAGCAGTTTCAATCCTCCCTGGGGTTTCCCCAGCTATGTCAACTGAGTGGCCCAGGGCTCTTTCCTTCTGCTACCTCAGCTCATTCAGTTTGCCACAGGAGAAGGGCTCCATTCAAATTCCCCAGGATTTGAAGGGTGACTGGCAATCAGAGAACAAGTTTCTGATCCTCTAAACTCACCTCTTTCTAAAGAGTAGGACACCAAACATGCAGTCTCGCAGTCTCCAGAGGGGGACACGTCAATACAGAGAGTGACCTGGCTGTAACAGATGCTCAGGATCCAACTACAGCTGGGCAAAGTTTGAATGTCAACACCGGTGGAATGTGGGACCAAGACATTCTGCAGGAGGAAGGGGCAGAGGGAAGCAGGACTGGGTAGGTCTGGGCAGACATTCCATGAAGAGCTGTGGCAGGTAGGGAAGAATCTCAAGTTCCCTTTGAACAATACAGCGGTGACAGTAGTAGTGTGTGCCTCTGAGCAGTTTGAAGAACAGTATTTCAGATGCAGAGCTCAGTGGTTTAACCAATACCCCTCTATTCCAACTCATCCTCCTTGGCCTTGATTTGGTTCCCCTGCCGAGGAGGGGCAGTGAGCCACAGATCTCAGCAGCCAAAAATCCTGAGTATAAGTAGCCAATGTTCTGTGCAGTGTGGCTTGCAGGTTTTGGATATTGTGTCATTGTGCCCCATCATCACATGTAGAAAATACGCATGTGCGTTCATGAGACACCCATGACCTCATCATATACTCTTTGAAGTGCATGATGTGGCAAACTATGCTATTCAGGCAAAAAAAAAAAAAAAAGAGTCTGCTATGGTGCTTATTCTACCTGTCAAGCAGAATTATTTCCCACAAGTTTCATTAACATCATTGATCTTAGAGCTGATGGGAATTTTCTGACCAGTGATATATGATGTGCAGTGTGGAAAAACCATGCTTTACCAAATCCATAATCAGGTTTTGTTTGTTTGTTTGTTTGGTTTTGCTTTGTTTTAAGAGGAAGGACAGTGAGAGATAGATACAGAGAGAATCAATTCTTATTGAGTTTTTCATGTGGCTTTCAATGCTCCGATGCTTAGTTGTGTACATGGGTGCCGGGGTTTGAACCCCTGTACTCGAACATGCCGGGCAAGCACTGTTACTGCTGAGTCATTACTCCAGCCCTTGTTTTGTTTTTTTGAGATAATGGCCTACTGTAACAAATGATGGAGACCAGATTTTCAAAGCAAGTCTTTTTTGCTGGACTGAGACTGAACACAGTGGCCCCTCCAAGACTAAGCATGTGTTCTACCTCCGGCTGCACCCCTAACCCCATGTCTTCAGTTTTGCACTACTTCGAAGGGCTACACCTCAGATGCACATTCTATTCAATTACCCAGATTCGATTGGTGCAGAGGAGATGGAAAGGAGA
>PVKS010051505.1:0-11119 GCA_004027875.1 Aplodontia rufa | reverse complement strand
CTATGGAAACAACCCCAGTGTCCCTCACAGGAAGAATGGATCCAAAAACTGTGGTACATTTATACCATGGAATATTACACAGCAATTAGAAACAATGACATTGCAGCCTTCGAGGGTAAATGGATGGTTATGGAAGAGATCATGATGAGTAAAATCAGCTTAACCCAGAGATCTAAGGGTCGATTGTCTCCACTCATCTATGGAGGTGGGGAGTAGACCCTGGACAATGAGAAAGTTGGTCTAGAAACATGAGTTAAATTCAGATAAGACGTAATGCTTTACAATTTAATACTATTTTTAGAGTTATAACGGGGAGGGGAAGGGAGGGATAAGGGAGGGTAATTGGGGGGCACTCCTGGGGACAGTTGCAATGTCCAGAATATATACACATCTTATACACATTTTATATTGTTTTGTTAAAATCTTGTAAGGTTGCTCAAAAATAATAAAAAAATTAAAAAAAAATCTGGCTGGTGTAACATGGAGATCAGAGAATACAAGGTGAAGGGAAACTCATGCCCTATGTTACTGCCACCAGCCCTGGCTTGGCACGCATCTCTTGGGTAACTTATAAAAGTTTGCTGCTCACCAGAGTATTCTGTCCAGCCTGTCTGCCCTGTCAGGAAACAGAGAATAGGCAGACACCAAGAAATAAATAAGAAGCCCATGAATCAGTGACGGATGATCTGTCAGCAGCCTCGTGCCTGCCTCCCCCATCTCTTTCCTGCCAAAACCCTGCCAAGGGCACTGGCAGCCTCCCACTCTGACCCTCCACTGGCTGCCCTGCCTCTGACCCTTCACTGTCCTCTGCAGCCATGAATAGAAGGGCTTCCTTTTCCTGGTAACCACAGAACTTCCCAAAAGCACAGTTTGAGATTATGGCTAGTGCACCCTTTACAAGTTCCTATTGCTTAAGTCAAACGCTCAGGAGATGTTAAGCCTCATGGCCTCCGTGAAGTTGATATATGTTATGTCAACATACCTTCATTTATTTTGAAATTTTCAATAAAGGAGGAAAAATGATACAGTAGAATATTAAGAATTTATAGTACAGTTTATCAGCCTCTGGTAAACAGTTTGGTTTTCTAAGTGGACAGCCAGACATTTTGCTCACAAACATGCTCTTGGTCTGGCTGGGTTTTAAGTAGATATATTTTTTAAAATAAAAATAAAATGAAGGTCCATTTTGGAAGTGGACAGGCCTTTGCAAGAGAGGCCAGTAACAACTGGATGGCCAGCCCAGGCGAACCTCTCCTCCTGCCTCCCTCTCACTACAGCTCCTCTGAAATGAACCTTGCACCTTGGGGCATTCATCTCCAGATAGGCAGAAACATAGGAGGACACACAATTGATTAGCCTCATCAATCCCCATGCAAGAACATTCCTCAGAAGCCTTTTGTGAAGTTCATTTTTCTTTGTAATAAGAAATATGACTGACTTTTTAAATTCCTACACATTCCTTTATTGAAGCCTTCTGTGTGCATACTATTGATACTAATCTCCTGACACGTGTGTCCCCAAGTGCAGAAAGCAGGCCCCTGTCTGCCTACATGGGCCAGACAGTGTTTATGTGTTTAGAAACACTGTCATCATATATGTGGTGTAGAGCTCTTGAAAGAAATTTCTTATTTAATGTTTTGAGATTTTTCTATTCTGATAAAAATCTACAGGGAGAGACTCATTCAGGCCCCAGTCCAATTATTGCCAGAAAGTAGCAGTAGATAAATCAGTGACTGAGGACAAAAGCGACCTTGGTTCTAGTCTGGGAACTGGTAGTTTACCAATCATTATCATTTTGGGTAAGTTAAAACTGCATCAGCTTTATTGTGCTTCCCTGAACTCTGAAAATCATAGCGTACCCAGGCCCACTTACAGGTGTTGTAAGTATTCATTGAAATACATCAGGGAGAGGATCCCTGGCAGTCCATGCAAATCATCAATGCTGCTCTCTTGTAATCTCCCGCAGGTGGAACATATACTGTTCTGCAGTTATGCCTTCCTTCAAGGGTCTGGCCTTGTTTCCTAGTGACTTTTCAACAACCCCTCAAGAACCAGGTAGCACACTGATGAGCACAACTGGCAGGGGAGGAGGTGGTGTAAGATACCTAGGAAGACATAACCAGGTGTCCCATCAGAGATGTTCCAGGTGTGGTTAAAAATTAGATCCTTCCTTAGGGAAGAGGAAAGTCATTGGAGGATTCTGGGAAGGGTGAGGCCCCTGCTCTGATCAATGTGTTCAAGGACCCCTGGGAGGACTTGTGGAATACATTGTGGCAGCAGGAAGACTACATGAAGGGCAAGCAAGAGCTGAGGCTAGCTGGAAGTGGGGAGAGGGACTTGAGACAGGAGTTGAGGTGTGAAAATAATTTTTCACTGGTAGATTATGTAAGGCACAATAAGGAAAAGTAAAGAATGGTCCTGAGGTGATTCTTGAGTTCTGGGTGTCATTTACTGAGGTGGGGGATGCTACGGAAAGAATTCATTTGGGATGGGAACTGGAAATCCCTTCCTGGCCCAGTTAATTCTGAGATTCCTAGTAGACATCAACTGGCCAGAGCATCGTCTTTCCTGCTCATCATTGGAAATAACCGCAGAAATGAAAAAACTCAGGCTTCACCTCTGGGATCTGCATCAAGTAAACAAACAAAAAAATCACAGTAATTAGATTGAATTGTAGTTTATAAAATCTGTCAAAACTTCTTTGAAGACGAATTTTTTTGGTTAGAGTGTCTGAAAATCAATGGCAACTTATGTCATTAAGTAGAAAAAACTATTGACTCTTGAAACAGAAAGTCTAAGAGAAGAGTTATGTATTGCTGGATCCAAATGTTCTCAGAAATCTGTCCCTTGGTTTAGCTTTCCATCTGTTATCTTCCTCTTTAGGCAGGATTGCCCAGGGATGGCAAAGTTGAAAGAGTCAACACTAATTTTGCTTCCTAGGAGCTAGCAGCCCCAGAGGGAAAGGGATACCTTTCACTCAACAGTACCAAAAACACACATGTTGGTCCTGAGCTATGAGCTCTTGCCAGTTCCCAGAGCCAGAGGAGGGCAGCACCTCAGAACCATACGACCTGAGGAGGAAATTCTACAGAGTAATAGAGGTACTCTGTCCAGAAGAAGAAGAGTTTGCAATTCCATTCTCTTGAATCATAGGTGCCCATTAAAAACATATAGTGAAAATGGCAGAGTGCGGGAAGGTGACGTTTACATTTGCTCCATGACATGGGACACATACATCAGGAAATGTGCCTTTCTGCAAGGTGGATGAAGGGAAAAATTTGCTGAAACTTGAAATTAGACCAATAAAGAATATTAGAGTCTCAGAGTTTTGGCTACTTAACCAAAAAGGAAAAAATCACATTGACACCAGGTGACTGGAGGTCATAAGAATAGCTGCAGGAGCATTAGCACCACAAGCTTGGCACAGAGAGAGAGAAGAGCTCAGAAATGCATGAATGACAGCTCTGGCATGGTGAACCCTGAGATTAGAATGGCTCCCAGTTCCTGCCTGAACTGAATGGCAGCACTAGGGCACATAAGATACAGCATGTTTCCAAATTCTCTGTGGAGAGTTGGGGTAGTCACTACCTTAAGAAGGTGGGGCAAAGAAGGTGCCTGCAGCAAATCAAAGGGAACCCCTAGGAAAGCAAGTGCAAAACAGGCACAGAGAATACTTTGCCCTAAGTGCTTTAAGTTTAAAAACTATATACTTTCTGGGTTTTTAATTTATTTTTCTCTTTCTTCTCTTCAATTGTTTCTTTTTTTTTTTTTTTAGAGGAGGGCAGTGAGAAAGAGAGAGAGGGAGACAGAGACAGACAGAATCAATTTTTATTTAGTTTTTCACATGGTTTTTGTTGCTCTGACACTTAGCTGTGTATGTGGGTGCTAGGGTTTGAACCCGTGTATTCGCACATGCCAGGCAAGTACTGTAACCACCGAGCCACCCCTCCAGCCTGAGAGTTGGATTTTTTATCACAATATTTTGGTTTGGTTTTGTATACTCTCTCAATTGTATTATTTTCCTGTTTCTACTTTTATCCTTCCTTCTAGTAACAGCCAAATTCTGTTGCTCTCTCTTTCATTCTTCCTTTACTTTCATACCTCTATTTTTCCTCTTTATTAAAACCATCACATCCTACACCTTCTCTTCTTTCTATCTGTTCACACTATGAAATTTTCAGCTCCTCTTTACCTTCCTTTTCTATTTCCTTTTCTCTCAATCCTCTGTATTCTTATTACCTCCAAGCTCTATCTGGTTTATACAACTTGAGCACTCACAATTATTACTGTGTAACCACTACTGCTGTAAATGCCAAAGTTGATAACTGTTGTTTGTTTTAAGCCAGATATAGATGATGGTTAAATATTTTTTTCAATGGAGGTAGTCTCTGACCCTACTACTTCTGTTTTAGGTGGCAATTTACATAATAGCCACAGTAGGAACTAAGTAATCAGGATGCTTTATATTGTTTGCATTGGTTGTTGTTAATGCTTGTTTCCCAGTATTTCATGATGTGCTGTGAATCTATAAAGAAACTAAAAGTTCACAGGTTAGTGATTCTTTTGCTGAACTCAACTTTCCTGACAGTACTCCAATCCAAGTAAGGGAGGGTACAAAACCCTAAACCATCAAAAAGGACCCAAGGAACAACCAGAGAGTTATCTCAGGCCCCATCTCAAGGAACATTCAGACAAAGAACTCAGGCCCTATCTTCTGGCACAAACCCATATGTTAAATTCAGTGAGAAACCTCAGAACAAATAAAATAATTAATCACAAAGCCTCACACACAGACTAAGAGGAACTGGAATCCACTTAAATTAAGGAGCAAGAAAAATATCTTCAATAAATGATAGAAAAGGCAAATAAATCTCTCCACCCCCAACCCTCAATCCCCGAACAAAGGACCCCACTGATAGGGAGATGGATGAAAATCAAGAGAAATAAAATAATATTTAGGAAGGAGTTAACAGAGTGGTTACAGGAGATGAAAGACCACTTTAACAAAGAAATAGAAATAGTGAAAAGAAATAGAAATGGAAGTCACAATCGACCAAATTAAAAACTCAGTTGAAAGGGATCGAGCAGTAACTCAGCAGTTACAACACTTGCCTGGCATGCACAAGCACTGGATTCAAACCCCAGCACCACATACACAATTAAGTGTCAGAAAAACAGAACCCAGATGAAAAAAATATATAAAATTGATTCTCTTTCCCACTCTCTTTCTCTTAAAAAAAAAAACTCAATTAAAGACATCACTAACAGACTAGAATATGTAGAAAATTGAACCTCAGTTCTTGAAGAAAGAACTTCAGACATTGAAAACAGGATAAATGATCTCAAACTCACAGAAGACAATAAAGGGAAAAAACTTATAGAACATGACCAGAATTTACAAGAGCTCTCACACAATATTAAACGACCAAACATGATAATCAATAGGATATAATGGAACATAGAGTTGTGAACTAATGGCATAAAGAATATTTTCAATGACATAGTTATAGAAAATTTCTCACATATCAAAAATGAGACAGACATGCACATCCAGGAGGGGTATATGATACCAAAGAGATCTAACCAAATAAGAAATTCACTGCAACACATCATATTCAAATGCATTACAGGGAAAACAAGGAAAGAATATTAAAACCTGTAAGAAAGAGGGCTGAAGTGGTGGCTCAGCAGTTACGGTGCTTGCCTGACATGTGAGAGGACATGGGTCTGAACCCCAGAACCACATACACAACAAAGTGTTGGAGCAACAAAGGCCACATAAGAAACTACATAAAATTGATTCTCTCTCTCTTTCTTTATCTCTCACTGGCCCTCTCTCTTTTGAAAAAAAAAAAGGTATAAGAAAGATATATCAAGTCACATTTAGATTCAAACCAATAGAATCACTTAGAATTTCTCACATCAGACCCTAAAAGCAAGTAGAGACTGGAATGTAATACTCCAAACCCTGAAAGAAAGCAACTGTTAGGCAAGGTACTTTACCCGTCAAAACTCAGTTTCAAATTCAAGGGGGAAATAAAAAAATTCCATGACAAGAATAAACTAAAAGCATAGGTGAGTACAAAACCAGAACTACAAAGAATACTTAAAGACAAACTTCACATAGAGGAACAAACAAAAGATCTCCAAAGCCCACAACAAAGGAAGTTCAATAAAAGTATAATCTGCTAAACAATAACCAAGACAGTGAAAATACAGCAAAATATCACAATGTCAGTGAACCACAAACACACATGCATACTAACACTGAATGTTAATGGTCTTAATTCTCTAATTAAAAAGAACAGAATAGGAGAATGGGTCAAAAAACAAAATCCAAGAATATGCTGCTTACAAGAGACTCATCTAACAGACAAAGACATCCACAGGTTGAAGGTAAAAGGTTGAAAGTTTACCAGGCATGTGGCCCGAGAAAACAAGCAGGAGTAGCATATTTCAATAAAAAAATTAATTAGAAAGGACAGAGAAGGCCACTATATCTTAGTAAAGGGAGCAAATCAACAAGAAGATATAACCATAGTAAATTTATGCCCCAAATATCAACTCACCCAACTACATGGAAAAAATGCTCTATGACCTCTAAAATCCTCATGGACCACAATACAATTGTAGTGGGGGGCTTCAATACACCCTTATCAACAATAGACAGGTCATAAAAACTAAAAATCAATAAAAAATATCTCCAGGCTGAACAATACTGTAAGTCAAATGCACTTAATAGGCATCTATACAATATTCCACCCCCAAACATCTGAATTTACCTTCTTCTCTACAGCACATGGATCTTTTTCCAAAAGAGATCATATTCTAGTCCACAAAGGAAATTTCAGTAAATTAATATAATCCCATGTATCCTATCAGATCATAATAGAATAAAGCTAGAAACCAACAGCAAGAAAAACAACAGAAATCACATAAATACAGAGAGATTAAATAATACTTTCTTAAATGATGAATGAATCAAAAAAGAAATGAGAACAGAAATCAAGAAGTTCTTAGGAAAGAATGAGAATGAAGACATAACTTTTCAAAATCTCCGTGTCATAATGAAAGCATTTCGAAAAGGAAAATTTATAGCATTGGGTGCCTACATCAAGAAACTATGAGATCCCAAATAAATAAGCTTATATCCACCTCAAGGGGATGTAAGAAAAAGAACAAACTAATTCTAAAACCATTAAAAGACAGGAAATAATCAAAGTCAGAGCTGAAATTAATGGAATTGAGAATAAATAAACAACACAAAGAATCAATGAAACAAAGAGTTGGTACTATGAAAAAATAAATAAAATTGAAAAAACTCAAGCCAACCTCACCAAAAGAAAGAACAAAAAGAAATCAATCAGCAAAATCAGAGATGAAAACGGAACAATCACCACAGACCTTATTTTGAGAACTTATGCTCCAATAAGCTGGAAAATTTGGACGACATTGGCAAGTTTCTAGACACATATGACATACCTAAACTGATAAAAGAAGATCTAGAAATCCTAAATAGACCAATATCAAGTAATGACATTGAAGCAGCAATTAAAAGTCTTCCAAAAGCCCTTGGATTCTCAGCTGAATTCTACCATACTTTTACAGAAGAACTAATACTTCACTTTATGAAGTTATCCCATGACGTTGAAAGGGATAGAACACTCCACACACTTTTTATGAGACAACCGTAACCCTTATACCATAATCCAACAAAGATGCATCAAAGACCAAAAAAATAGACCAATATCCCTAATGAACATAAACACAAAAATCCTTAATAAAATACTAGCAAACCACATTTAAAAACACATAAAAAAGATAATACACCATTTTCAAGTGGGTTTCATTCCGGGAATGTAAGGGTCATTCAACAAATGCAACTCAATAAATGTGATTCATCATTTAAACAGAATTAGGGACAGAAAACACATGATTATCTCAATAGATGCAGGAAAAGCCTTTGACAAAAATGCAACATCTATTCATGTTAAAAAAAACTGGACAAGATAGGGATCAAAAGAGCTTATCTTAACATTGTAAAAGCCCTTTATGACACACCAATAACCACATCTTACTAAATGGAGAAAAACTGAAAACATTTCAACTAAATTCTAGAACAAGACAATGATGTCCATTCTTACCACTCTTATTCAGTATAGTCCTCAAAATACTAGCCATAGAAATCAGACAAGAGAAGAAAATCAAACAATATGAATAAGAGAAAAAGTCAAACTATCTCTATTTGCTGATGATATGATCCCATACCTAGAAGATGCAAACAACTCCAGTAGAAGACCTGGAGAACTTACAAATTAATTTAGCAAAGTAGCAGTATACAAGATTAACACCCATAAATCAATAGCTTTCTTATTCCCCAAGAGCTGAGAAAGAAATCACAAAAAACATCCCATTAACAATAACCTCAAAAAAATAAAATACCTTGGAGTTAATCTAACAAGGAAGTAAAAAAAGCTCTATAATTAAAATTATAGAACACTGAAGAAAGAAATTGAAAAGGACCTGAGAAGATGAAAAGACATCTCATATTCTCGGTTAAGTAGTATTAATATAGTAAAAATGGCCATCCTGTCAAAAGCACTATATAGATTCAATGCAGCTCCCATCAACACATCAATGATAATCTTCACAGATATATCAATTCCAAGATATATTTGGAAGAATAAGAAACAGAATAGCCAAAGCAACACTTAGGGGAAAAAAAGCTAAGAAGGAGGCATCAAAATACCAAATCTGAAACTATACTACAGATATATAGTCACAAAAAGAGCATGGTATTGGTATCAAAATAGACATGAAGACCAAGGAACAGAATAGAAGACACAGAGACAGATGCACAAATCTATAACCATCTCACAACATGCATGAGGAAAATCTAGAAGGAATAAAGTTTTCTTCCTCAGGAAAAGTGATTACTATTGGCACATGCTAAAATTAAACTCCAGTTGAAGAAAATAAACAGATACAAAATTACGATTTAAAAAAAAATCCTACCCAACACAAATGGTAGATCTGTGAAGCCTTTAAATGAATACCTGTTTAAATTTTAAAGCAAGAAAAAAAAATGTGCTGCTGGTTTTAAGAATTCACAACTTTGGCACAAACACAAACAAAACTCTGAACAGTTGACCAGGGAACATATCATATCTGCACTGAGAGTTCTTTCTGGCATCCGCTTATTTATGCAACATTCACTAAGTGCCCAGCAAGTCCAGGAACAGTGTGCTACCTCAGGCTGCCAATAGAAGAAGAAAAGGGAAAAAATGTCAGGCCTCTTCCCCTATTGAAGTATGACCATAATTTATTTTGGTCTCCATGAAAACCTAATCAGCAAATCTACAGAGTAAGATGCATTAAAGGATTTGGTTTTTCCTTTGTTCTTTATTATGCTTAAAATTCAGGCATTAACCATAATACTGTATCTTCTCACTTCCCAATGCATCAAAATGGTCTTGGGGGCCCCAGAGCTGGTGTCAGTCAACTCATCTGGGAATGACATCGGAAGACAAAAGGATTGTCCCTGACCCCAAGCTACATCCTGCAGCACCAATTAGAGGCACCCCCTCCCGGAAGGTGAATATTCTGACCCTTTTTGTTGTTTCATTCTGGGCCAAAACAGTGTGTAATGAGACTTCATTAAAACGTTCTCAGATGCTGTCCTGTACAGTGATGGAGAAGGTTCCCCCACACTTTCATAGAAATTGCAAGTTCTCCCCGCATTGCAAAACTGGTATTTAGAAATCACCTCTACTTCCTTTGACAGGGAAAAAAACCTGTGCCCACAGTTGTTTGGGGGTCTCTGTTCCATGCGGGAGATTCTCTCCAGGAAGATTTCTTCTTTTCACAACATTTTTGAGTGTTTACTATAGGCCTCCAGTCACTTCACATTTTTCTTTAAAACTCAATTATCCTGTCCAGCTGACAGACATGCACATTGGTAAGATACAGGATGACAGATTCAGTAGTAGTATACATATGAAAGACAGACAAGGTTGGGAGAGATATATGGTAGGTGAGTTTGACCAAGGAAATGTTAGTATTAGATTCTGTAAAGAGAAATCTTTCTACAGGGGCAGGCTCATGCAGTTCATACGAAAATATATAATCGTGATGGACAAATCAGAAAAATATATTAACAGCTCATACATGAGGAAGTGCAATGGCAGACAAACAAAAAAATGTTCAACTTAATTGTCTGAGAACTATCAACTCAAAATAAGGTGTAAATTCACACATAAAAATGTAAATAAGAGATTCCGTGCTGGTGAGATTGTGAAGTAGCCCTTTAAGGCCCCTCTGAAGAAAACTGGGATGTGATGTAAGAAGACATGTCTTCTGTTCTCAAGATTGAAACACCAAGGCTTTACCGAGAGAATATGTTTCAGACACATGCATTAATATATCCAGTTGCAATAACTTTAATACTAACAATGGAAAAACTCACAAATAAATCATATAAGACTAACTTTAAAGCTATTTTTGGTCATTGAAATTATAGAAATAAAGGCTATATAACAATAAAGTGAAAACTCTTCTATGATGTTGACCATAGACGTGCATCATGGAGGGTAACTTTGTGGGGGGTGTCTCTCTAAGTTGCCACTAGAGGGAGTTCTAACTAAGAATTGGGCATAAGCACAGGGGCATCTGGAACAAGCTGAGGTCTTAGGGTCCTCCAATCTGGAGAAAATCAGAAGAAAGCAATGGTAGCTGCAGAAATGAGACAGGAACTTCCAGGAGAATCAGAGCACTCAGGGGATAACTTACCAGGAGTACCCCTGTCCAAGAAAAGAAATGCTCCCTACAACCAACTTACTCTGCTTAGAACCCTTCACAAAGGTGATCCAGAACCCTGGGCTTGGATGTGTCATCCACAATCTATTCTATTTTTTGCGTGGTTTATTTTTGATGTGTGTTTGTTTTCCACCATTATTCCATGAAGGACAAGATGAGCTCCCTGGATAGCCAAGGCTGTGCTGAGAAAGACTCCAGGAGGCTATGTGCACTTTTCTAAAAACAGGGAGCTGAGCTTGTGGCCACATTGAGTCAAGGATTATGTACACAGATCAACTATTGAAGAGCAGAAGGGGAAACATGG
>PVKS010051504.1:0-11117 GCA_004027875.1 Aplodontia rufa | reverse complement strand
TGTGGCAATATTAATGGATTTGAAGTAAACTCATTTTAAACCAAAAAGATATTATTATACATGTGTATAAGCTTTCCTAATATTTGAATTTAAAATCAAATTATCATATTTGGTTCTAGAAAGAAAATGGTTGGTGCTACTTATGTTTGGTAAATTTTTGTCTTTTGTTTATTGTCTCTCTTCCTCATTTTTCCTTCTCTGCAAAGTTGTGTGACATTTAAAGCATCATCACTGCGAGTTTAATCAATTTGAATTTCAGAATGTCATCTTCTTAAAATAAGCAGAGATACTCAATTTCTGTATCACTGCTGTGAAGTGTCTTATAATTATCACATGTTTCCATTTAATTAGGACATTCTGATATTGAAATATCTGATATACAGGAGACAGTGGGGACTGATGAGAAAAGTTTCAGTTTTGAAATCAGTTAAAATTAAAATTGAATACTGGATGTATGTTTTTAGTTGAATTCTCAGTTCGGCAAATTGATTCTCAAGTATTCTTGTTATCAATCTACCTTTTCCTTACACAATTTTAAAAAAGATGATATATTCAAATTACAGCATTTATTTGCACATAGTAGGTTTTGTGTTTTAATACATTATGCCATAAAAATGAATCCTTAGGAGAAGAAAAAATAAAAAGATGGAATATTTAATTCACTCTCTTTTTATTAATGCATCATAATTATACATATTAGAGGATTGATTATGACATATCTGTATATGCACATAACATAATTTGATTAGTCTCATTCCCTACTATCTTCCCTTTGCCTCCTCTCTTCCTCCTCCAAATCTGCTTGCTCTACTCTACTGATCTCCCATCTATTATTAATATTATTTTGTCATTACTATTATTATTTCAGTTAGTGAATTTTAATTTTATGCTTGAGAGCTGAATGTACTGTGGTATATTCATGCATAGATGTAGCATTATTTGGTAAATTTTGTTATCCAGTAATTTCTTATTCCCTCCCTTCCACCCTCCCACTGGATCTTCTTCCTCTACTCTACTAGTCCCCTTCTATTTTCAGGAGATTTATTTTTCTTATTACTTTTGTCCTCCTCATTCCATGCTTAGCTTTCATATATGATAAAAAACACTGACCTTTGACTTTCTGAGACTGGCTTATTACATTTAGAATGATATTCTCCAGTTCCACACATTCACCAGAAAATGACATCATGCCATTCTTTATGGATGCGCAAAATCCATTGTGTATTACATAAAAGGATGCTTTTCTATGTCTAGCATTTGATTCTCAGTATTTACAATAATATATATTTTAATAAATTATTAATAGAAAATCATGTAATTTTTCAGAATTTATCTGTGAAGACAGTTGATAATAACAAAAATTTACAAGGCCTTATTCATTATTTCTTCAAATATGTGTGTGAATTTCTTTTACAGTCTTCTTGTCATGTCTTTCTATCTCCCATCAGTCTGTATCTCCTATGTACTCTTTAATTGTCATTCAGACACAGATGTGTTAACTTAAATGAATCTTAAACTATTCAAGATAACACACAACTTGTGTGCTCCTCATTTTCTCAATCAAAAATTTCATTTGGTTTTCTAAGTATTCCAACTAAACGTTGTACGGAGTTAACAACCTCATTCTCCAAAAATTCAAGTAATAGGGAAGTAGTCTGTACTGAGCAAACCAAGTAGCAGAGCTCAATTATTTCTATGTGATTCCAACCATCACACACCAAATATACCTAGAGACAGGTGTACAAGACACTATAGAAAACGCACTAGAGTTCTAAGGACAGTGCAATAAATACTATAAGAACAAAATCTGGTTAAAATGCACCTTTTGTCCTCAAACAGTAATCTCTATTTTTGTAGAAGCACATTTAAGAACAGGTCAAGTGTTCCCAATTGAGATTGTCTAGTCTTAATAGAAAATCTAGCCCTATTATTATGGGCATAAAGTTTCTGCCAGATTGTCCAGGTCCAAATCTTGGCTACACCACTTTATACAGGGAGTTTGGAACTAATTACTCAACATATCTGTACTTGTAAATTAGAATAAAGAGGTGTCTACTTCAAATAGTGCTTATGAGGACTAACTTACCTAACCACAATACAGTGTCTGATATGAAGTAAATGTTCAGTATAAGTTGTCTTGTTATTCAGGACAAATATAACACCTTGCATATCATCTTAATTGTTAAGCAGAGTATTTTTAAACTTCAATTTATATTTCTCTTGACAAATAAAGATGAGTAAATAAACTTGCTTTTATTTTTAAAATTAAAATCTAGCTCTGTGTATTTTAATATATATTTTCTGAGATCAAATATCATTTTTGCCTTTAAAAAAATAACTGTCCAACATACAACATCCCTAAATTGACACAGATCTATATTGAATTCCTAAATAACCCAATTACAGGTACTGAAATCCATATAGTAATTAAAAATCTACCAAAGAAGAAAAGCCCAGGACCTGATGGCTTCCCCATTCACTTTTAACACATTTTTGACGAGGAACTAACACCTCTCCTTATTAAGTTATTCCAAGAAATTGAAAAGGAAAAACTCTCCCAAACACTTTTTATGAAGCAACCATAAATGATATCAAAACACATCAAAAAAAGAAAACTACAGACCAATTTCCCTGAATTACCTGGACTCAAAAATCCTTAATAAAGTTCTAGCAAACTGTATTAAAATGTATCAAGAAGATAATTCAACATGATCCAGTGGGCTTCATCCCAAGTATGCAGGACTGGTTCAACATATGCAAAAAATAATTAATGTAAAATTCATCACTTAAACAGAATTAAGGACAAAAACCATAAGATCATCTCAATTCATGAAGAAAAGGCTTTTGATAAAATTCAGTACCCTTTTATGTTCCAAACTCTAGAGAAGATAGGGATCAAAGAATCTATTTAAACTATCTAAAGACTATATATTCCAAACCCTCCTCTAGTATAATACTAACTGGAGAAAAAGCTTTCCACTAAACTTGGGAACACGATAAGGCTGTCTGTTCTCACTACTTTTATTTAATATCGCTCTTGAGACCCTAACAGCAGCAATAAGGCAAGAGAAGGATATCAAAGGGATAATAATATGAAGAGAGAAAGTCAAACTCTCCCTTTTGGTGATGATATGATGTTGTATCTGGAAGAAACAAAAAACTCCACCAGTAAACTGCTTGAACATATAAACAGATTTAGCAAAGTGGCAAGCTAGCATATCAATACCCATAAATCAATAGCTTTACTATACACTAACAATTATAGGGCAGAAGAAGAAATCAGGAAATCAATCTCATTCACAATATCCTCAAAAAGAATAAAATACTTGGGAATTAACCTAACAAAAGAAGTCAAAGACCTCTACAACGAAAATTATCAGACATTGAAGAATTAAGTCCAAGATGACCTGAGAAGATGGAAAGATGTTCCATGCTCTTGATTAGGCAGAATTAATATAAT
Source organism: Aplodontia rufa (assembly GCA_004027875.1). Classification (NCBI taxonomy): domain Eukaryota; kingdom Metazoa; phylum Chordata; class Mammalia; order Rodentia; family Aplodontiidae; genus Aplodontia; species Aplodontia rufa. The sequence continues at coordinate 7,657 of PVKS010051504.1, read as the reverse complement.
AAAAATGGCCATTCTACCATAAGCTCTATATAGATTCAGTTCAATCTCCATTAAGACACCAATGGCAACCTTTACAGATATAGAAAAAGCAATTCTCAAATTCATTTAGAACAATAAGAAATCCAGAATAGCCAAAATATTACTAAGTAAGAAAGACAAAACAGGTGTTTTTACTATCCCAGATCTCAAACTATATTATAGAGCTGTAGTAACAAAAACAGCATGGTACTGGAATTAAGATAGGAAGGAAAACCAGTGGAATAGAATAGAAGACCCTGAAACAAACCCACAAATCTTTAAGCATCTGCTCTTTGACAAAGGGGGACAAAACATTTCATGGAGCAGTGACACCCTATTTAAGAAGTAGTGGTGTACAATCTGGACAGTCATTTGCAGAAAGTTGAAATTAGACACTTATTTTTTTGCATTGCATGAAAATTGATTCAAAATGAATCAAAGAACTAGGAATTAGATCAGCTACCTTGCAAGTGCAGGATGATAAATTAGGACCAACACTCAGCATTTGGGAGTAGGCAAAGACTTTCTCAACGTGTTTCCTAAAGTGAAAGAAGTAAAGTCAAAAATCAGTGAGTGAGATAACATAAAGATAAAAAGCTTTTGCACAGCCAAAGAAATGATCAAAATTATGAAGAGACCTCCTACAGAATGGGAGAGTACCATGGCCTATTATTCTTCTGACAGGAGACTAATATCCAGAATTTAAAAATTTCTCAAAAATCTCAACCTCAAAAACATTAGCAACCCAATCAATAAATGGGCCAAAGAGCTAAATAGAAACTTCTCAACAGAGGACATTCAACAAGACAATGAATACATGAGAAAGTGCTCTAAATCACTAGTAATCAGAGAAATGCAAATCAAAACTACATTAAGATTTCACCTCACATCAGTCAGATTGGCAAAAATGAAGAATGTAAACAATGGTAGATTCTGGAGGAATTGCAGAGAGATAAGAACACTAGCACACTGCTGGTGGAACTGAAGACTAGTACAGCCCCTCTGGAAAGCAGTATGGATATCAGGTAATTTTCCAAAAATTATGGATGAACCCACATATGATCCAGCTATTCCTCTCCTGGGTATTTTTCGAGGGGAGTTGGAATCAGCACATTACAGTGACACAGCAAAGTCAATGTTCATAGCAGCTCAATTTACAATAGCTAAATTACGGAAACAACCCAGATGCCCTTCACTGGAGAATGGTTCCATAAACTGTGGTATATACATACCACGAAGTTCTACTCAGCGATTAGAAACAATGATATTGCAGCCTTTGAAGGTAAATGGATGATGATGGAAGAAGTTATGTTGAGCGAAGTTAGCTTAACCCAGAGAGTCAAGGAGTGAATGAATTCACTCATCTGTGGAAGCTGGAGCTAGACCCAAGCCTGTGTGAAAGGTGATTACCCTCATGTATTAGACCCAGCAAAAGCTTAGTAACATATAACCTAGGGCATTCATAGAGATGTATCAAGAAGTAGGTGTAGGGGACAGGGAGGCAGGGGAAAGGGTAGGAGAATAGTGTGGGATCTACAGGGTAAATCTAATTTAAGAACATATATATAACATATTGTTACATTGGATGCATTTTTGATTGTACAATAACTAAATTTCTTAATAAAATCATTGTCTAAATTTCTGTATTCATGTTAAGAGTACTTATTTCAGATTCTGATGAAATAGTTAATTTTTAATAGCAGTTTGTAGTTGCAAAGAAATAAACACATATAATAAAATTTTCCTTTTCTATTTGAGAAATTGTACTTTCAGTATTTCACATGTTTTTTTCAATTAAGTTTGTCTTCAGATTAAAGTACAAAGAACCATGAAAATCCTGGAAAAAAGGAGAAAATAGAATAAAAATTTTAGACTTCATAACATTTTACACTTAAAAAGATTTTCATAACATTTTTATTCTTCATTATATATTGCTAATGCTATTTACTCTAAAACAGCAAATTTTCAGAACATGACAGGAAATGTTCATAGTGTACAACTGTGTTTCTGAAGGTGATAAATCCTTAGATGATAAACCTTACAGAATAAAGAAATAAATAGTGGAGTAAACACTGTAATATGTAACCTGGTTGCATATATCATGATTGCCACACATAATGATAACATTTTTTCTGCATTTTTGAGCATGAAACACAGCTTTTGTTGCTTTTCCATATAAACGGTCATGTTTTCTATCACTTGAGTAGCAAAGGGTGTCACCTTGAATATTACTTTAAGGGTGAGAGAACTCCAAAGTGAAATCATGCATTTTGTGAGACAAGAAGTCCCATCTACTTAAAATGATAAAGCATTTGGAATTAACAGTTAATGTGAACATATTTTCCAATGAAACTCAAGGTGTATTAGAAAATTGAATTTGTAAGTTGTATTTACTAGACATAAAAAAGTGAAAAGCTAACTCGTTACAGAATAATCATTTAATCTCATAAAGAAATAATCAAAATTAATAAATTAATAAGCATTAAAATGTTATTTACTATGTAATTTTAAGTAAATCTGAAAACATATGGAGTAGTTAGGAAGTTTTTAGCAAGTTGTAATTAAATACTAAATGAGGTATAGATTTCTTTATAATGAAATATAAATACTAATTTATCTTTTAATTACTACAAGTTATCTCAGTTACCAGGCAAATACAACATTCTCTGGTAAATAAATATTAGCCTCTGTAAATGTATTACTCTTTAATTAACTTGCAGTAAAGAAAAAGATTTTTCTCTACTCAAATTGTTTAAGAATATTGAGAGTAAATCATGGCTTTGAAAACTCTTTTATATTATGCAGTAGATACTTTAAAATATATTCTGAAAATCTGCTAATTAAATATTTACATGAACTTAATTGTTAAGAACAATTTTTAAGCTAATGAATCTATCCCTGAAAATATTAACAAGTATGTTAATTTCATCAGTTTTATACCCAATTTCATAAGAACATGTTGACATATGTATAATTTACTACCATACGAGGAATATCAGCATTACAATACATTATTTACTTTAATGGAAATGGATTGTTATGGTTTGCTTCCTTTTCATGGAGATTAGGTTATCTCAGTTCTGAAAACAGAGAGATAATACATGTTCGATTAGGTTTTAGATTGTTTAGGTCTTTAAAATGGAGTCCTTACATCATATGCTTTCCTAAAACTGAGTTTATATTTATTTGTAAATTAGCATGGAAATTGGAATTAATTATGAATAGACTTGGTATGCATGTATCAAAACATCACATTATACCCCATAACTTGGTATAATTTTTAAAATTTAGTTTACATACATAGTTTTACTAAAATGTAAAAACATAAAATTTTAAACAGTTATGGTTTAACACGATAATATGAGACATATATACCTTGTGTAGTGTTTAAGTAGGATAAATATATCTATCTCCTCAAACATTTATCATTTTTATGGTGAAAATATTCAAAATTTTCCTTGTAGTTTTTGAAAATATGCAGTATGTTATCACTGTCTTTAGTTATTCTAATATGCAACAGCACACCAGCATTTCTTACTCCCAATCATAACTTATGTCAATTAACATTTTAAAGAAGCAAAAGAACTTTTCTATTTTAATGCTTATTTTTAAAATGAGGTGTGTGTGTGTGTGTGTGTTGTTGATAAACAAATGACTTTATTTCCAATTTAAATTTACAGATGAAATTCTGTTGTTTAGAGGTAATCTATGTAATACAGTCTGATTATTCTGTTTACTGTTTAAATGTATGAGTGAATTATAACTTCAAAGCATGTCAATAAAAGAGATCAGAATTTTACCATCTTATACATTATGAACAGATAGCATATCTACTTACACTAGATTTATAAATGTATGTTAATACTTTGTAAAGCTCACTTATTTTTAATCTTCATTACTAAATTTCCTTACTTTTTCTATATGAACACTTAAAAGTATTCTTTTTCCCTACTGAAACTTATTCATGCTTGGGATAGATAGTGCTATCCTTACTAATTTACTTTATACATATTTCTAAGCTATCATTTTTGAAGTGTTTATATTGGTACTGCAGCAATTCTATTTCCAATGACTGCCCAATTTATGTTTTAGATTTTGATATTTTATGCTTATTTTATGGAATGAACATTTAATACTGTGCCCATGAATTCTCAATTTTGATAATAATTAATTTTTTGGATTCTCAGACACATTTTTAAAGGATATGAGTAGAAAAGGAAAGATCCTTCTAATGATCTCATGCTCAAAACTGAGTGGGGAACAACCACTGAAACAGCAATTTGCATTTGAATAATACACATCTCTCAAATTTGTATTTCCAGAATGAGACAGAATCTAGAACAACACAATAGTTAAGCCTTTTTCATACTAAATCTTTTTAAAATGTTGCAGATAGAGTTGCTTCTCATTGAGGAATATTTTTAAATTGTGTTTTCTTGAGAATTTTAGATATACATATTTAAAAATTTTATATTTAAATTCTGTGGAATTTTTCAAATACGTTGCATTATAATATTTTCATTTTAAATTAATATCATTAACTTATGGGACACCATGTGATATCTTCATCATTTCCTTATTAGGAGTAGTCAAAATAATCTCTTTATTTTAATGGAAATATATAGCATTTTATCACTATCTATTGTCACCCTACTATGTATTTAAACACCAGATCCTATTTCTGCTATCCAACTATAAGATAGTATGCACTGAAAAATATCCATCCTTGACCCCAAACTCCATTAATGGAACTTTAACCAGCCTCTGGTTACTACCTTTCTATTCTCAACTTCTATGTGCCAGAGTTTTTAGGGTTCCATGTATAAATGAGATCGTGTCATACTCTTTCTGTGCCTGGCTTATTTTAATATTATTATTTTCAATTCCATTCATATTGTCACAAATGACAGGATTTTATTCTTTTTATGTATTTATAGCATTTTATTGTGTATATTTATTATATTGCCATATTGTCTTGATCCATTCATGACTTGAGGACACTTAAATCGCTTCCATTTCTTGGCTGTTGGGAATGATGCAGCATTTTTTTTTCACATTTATTAGAAGTATATAGCGATACAGGATACAGATGAGGGGGAAACATTGTCAAAACAGTAGCAATCAATGTGTATAAACTTTGTTATCCAGGGGTAATGCCAACGCATAGATAAACTACTATGGGTTTCATCTGTTGCAGTTTCCCCCAGAAGAACTCATGTGTTAAATGGGTATCTAGTGAAGGAATGACATCGGCTTCTGGGATGGATCCCCCATCTTCCCAATCACCAGACTCTATGAATTCTTCATATACCCGCCCCCCTCCCCATCCCCTTCCCTACACCTCCAAATTACCTAGGGAGCTTTCCCCCGTTGCATTGAAAGTTATTCAATTTGAGGTTTTGTTAGGTCAGCCATCTGTACTACTGCTTCAACATAAATTCTAGTATCAACAGATGAGAGAAACCATTCAGCCCTTAAGTCTCTGAGCTTGGGAGACTTCACTAAGCATAATTCTCTCCATCTCCATCCATTTGATTTCGAAAGCTATAATATCGTCCTCTCTGATGGCAGAGTAGTATTCCATAGTATATATGAACCAAAGCTTTTGTATCCACTCATCAAGTGAGGGGCATCTGGGTTGGTTCCATAATCTAGCTATAGTAAATTGAGCTGCTATAAACATTGATGAAGCCACATAGCTATAATACGCTTATTCTAAATCTTTTGGGAAAATTCCCAGGAGTGGGATAGCTGGGTCGTAAGGTGGTTCCATCCTTAATTTTTTGAGGATTCTCCACACTACTTTCCATAGTGGATGAACCAGTTTGCAGTCCCACCAGCAGTGTAGTAGTGTTCCTCTTTTCCCACAGCCCCTCCAGCATCTGTTGTTGTTTGTACTTTTCATTTTTGCCACTCTAACAGGAGTGAGGTGGTATCTCATTGAAGTTTTGATTTGCATTTCCCTGATAGCTAATGATGTAGAGCATTTTCTCATATATTTATGGGCTTTCTGAACTTCGACTTGAGAGAAGTTTCTTTTAAGTTCTTTAGCCCATTTATCGATTGGATTTTTTGTGAGTTTGGATTTTAATTTCTTTAATTCCTATATATTCTGGATATTAGCCCTCTATCCGAGGTGTAGCAGGCAAAAATTTTCTCCCATTCTGTAGGTTCTCTGTTGATGCTCTCAACTAAATCTTTGGCTGTGCAGAAGCTTTTTAGTTTAATTGCATCCCATTCATTTAATTTTGATTTTACAGCATGTGCCATGGGAGTTCTATTAAGGAAGAAGCGGCCGACTCCTATAAGGTGTAGTGTTGACCTGACTTCTTTTTCTAATAAATTTAAAGTTGTAGGCTTAATATCCAAGATTTGATCCATTTTGATTTAATTTTTGTGCAGGGAGAAAGATAAAGATCCAGCTTCAGTTGTCTACAAATGGCAGTCCAGTTTGTCCAACACCATTTGTTGAACAGACTATCTTTCTTTCACACTATACTTTTGCCCCCTTTATCAAATATCAAATAGTTAAAGATATGGGGGTTTGTCTCTGGATCTTCTATTTAGTTCCACTGGTCTTCGGTTCTGTTTTGATATCAATACCATCCAGTTTTTGCTACTACAGCTCTGTAATATAATTTCAGGTCAGGGATTGAGATGCCCCCTATTTCTTCTTTTCTATAGAGTAGTGTTTTGGCTAGTCTGTGTCTTCTGTTGTTCCATATGAACTTGAGAATTGCTTTATCTATATCTCTGAAAAATGCCATAGGTATCCTGATGGGGATTGTGTTGAATCTGTAAAGGGCCATCTTTATTATATTGATTCTGCCTAACCATGAGCATGGAATGTTTTTCCATCAGCTCAGGTCTTCTGTAATTTCTTTTTTTAGTGTTTGATAATTTTCTTTGAATAGGTCTTTAATATCCTTTGTAAGGTTAGTGCCCAAGTATTTCACTCTTTTGGAAGTGGTGGTAAATGGGAGAGATTTTCTGATTTCTTCTTCGGCTTTGTTGTTGGTGTAAAGAAATGCTAGTGATTTGCTGGAAATGATCTTGTATCCGCTTACTTTGCTAAAGTCACCTATAAGATCTAGGAGTTTTCTGGCCGATGTTATTGGGTCTTCTAGGTATAAAATCATGTCGTCTGCAAATAGAGATAACTTAACTTCTTCTTTTCCTATACGAATACCTTTGATTTCCTTCTCTTGCCTGATAGCTCTGGCAAGGGTTTCAAGGACTATATTGAACAAAAGTGGGGATAACGGACAGCCTTGTCTCGTACCTGACTTCAGTGGAAATGCTTTCAATTTTTCTCCATTGAGGATAATGTTGGCTATGGGTTTGTCATAGATGGTTCTGACATAGTTAAAGTATCTTCCTTTGATCTCTATCTTTTCCAAAGTTTTGAGTATAAAATGGTGTTGAATTTTATCAAATGCCTTCTCTGCATCAATTGAGATGATTATATGGTTTTTGTTTTTAATTCTGTTTATGTGGTGAATTACATTTATTGATTTGCGTATATTGAACCAGCCTTGTTTCCCTGGAATGAAGCCCACTTGGTCGTAATGGATTATCTTTTTAATATGCTTTTGTATCCGATTAGCTAAAATTTTATTAAGGATTTTTGCATCCATGT
>PVKS010051503.1:0-11180 GCA_004027875.1 Aplodontia rufa | reverse complement strand
CTCTACTCCTTGGTCTCCCTTCTAATTTCATGGTGTTCCTCCTCTTGTTTTGTTTTTTTATTTTTCCTTCTCTAGCTTTCACGTATGAGAAAAAAACACATGACCTTTGATTTTCTGAATCTGACTTAACACAATGCTCTCAATTTCCAGTTTCCTGCAAATGACATAATTCCATTCTTCTTTATGGTTGAAAAAGTCTCCACTGTTTTTATATCCACATTTTCTTTATCCGTTCCTCTGCTGGTAGACACCTAGACTGGTTCAGTAACTTGGCTACTGTGAATTTTGCTGCTCTAAGCATGGGTATACAGGCATCACTGCAATATGCTAACTTTAATTCCTTGGGGTAAATACTAAGAGTAGTATAACCAGATCATATGGTGGTTCCCTTCCTAGTCTTTTAAAGATCCTCAATACTGATTTCCAAAATGGTTGTACCAATTTACAATCACAACAGTGTCTAAGTTCTTTTTTCCCCACAGAATAAATCTCCAGCACTTATTATTATTTGTACTCTTGATTGCCATTCTAACTGGAGTGAGATGATTTTTTTTAAAGAGAGAAGGACAGTGTGAGAGAGAGAGAGAGAATCAACTTTCTATTTAGTTTTTCACATGGATTTCATTGCTCTGACACTTAGTTGTGTATGTGGGTGCTTGGGTTTGAACCTGTGTGCTCGCACACGCCAGGCAAGCACAGTAACCACTCCAGCCCCACGAGAAGAAATTTCACTGTAGTTTTGATTTGCATTTCCCTATTGCTAAAAATGTTGAACATTTTTTCATTTATTTGTTGGCCATCTGTATTTCTTCTTTTGAGAAATGTCTATTTATTTCATTTGCCCATTTACTGATTAGGTTATTCAGGTTTTGAGATAATTACTTTTTTACTTCTTTATATATTCTGGATATGAATCTTCCCTTGGAAAAGTATCTGGCAAAGATTTTTCTCCCATTCTGTAGTCCCCCTTCATGCTCTTATTTTCTTTATTGTGTAAAAGCTTTTTAACTTGATAACACCCCATTTATTAAGTCTTGATAGTAGAGAAATGATAGTCTTTTCAAAAAATGATGTAGAAATTGGGAATTTATAAGTGAATGCTAATACAGAAAACTGAATCAAACATGGACCTTTCACAAAAGTTAACACAGAATAGATTATAGATCAAAATGTAACATCATGAAATCTCAAGAAGAAAACAGGAGAAATCTTAGGTAAGTTGCATTTGATAATTAATTTTTTTTCAGGGCTGAGGACCGAACTCAGGGCCTTGTGCATGTGCTCTGCCACTGAGCTAAATCCCCAACCACTGACAATGAGTTTTAAAATTAACCAAAAGCTTTATCCATGAAAGAAAAAAATGACTTATCATACTACATTAAAATTTAAAAATCTGGCTCTGCAATAGATGACTTTAACAGAATAACAAACTATGAACAGGAAGAAAATATTTGCAACACATATGTCTGGTAAAGAATTCATATCCAGGGTCTGGAGCAGTGGCTCGGTGATTATGGCGATTGCTTGTCATGCACAAGTACACAGGTTCAAACCCCAGCACCCATGTACACAACTAAGTGTCAGAGCAACAAAAGCCATGTGAAAAACTCAATAAAAATTGATTCTCTCTCTCTCTCTCTCTCTGTCCTTCTCTCTCTAAAAAAAAATTCATATGGAAAATATGCAAGAAATGCTCTTAGAATAAACCAATAAGAAAACAAATAACCCAATCAAAACTAAGTGAAAAACACAAAAAGACATCTCACCCAAGACGAGACACTGACAAGCAAACTAAGTGTATGAAAAAATGAAGAACGTGTGGAATCGCAAATCAAAACAATTAGATACTACTACACATCTATTAGAATAACCAAAAAAGAAGAGAGAGAGAGAGAGACAGAGAGAGAGAGAGACAGAGAGAGAGAGCGCGCGCGCGCCTGACATGACAATACCGCAGGCTGGTAAAGAAGTTGAACAGCGGGAACTCTCAGCCACTGCTATTGGAAATGCAATGCGATACAGTCTGTTACAAAGCTAAACATACTAGTCTCTGGCTGCCATCATAAAATACCATCGACTGAATGGCTTCAGCAATAAAATGTTTCTCTCTCACAGTTCCAGAAGGCGAAAGTGCAAGGATCAAAGAGCAAGGTGTTATCAAGGTTGATTTCTGGCGAGGGCTCTCTTCCTGACTTTTTGCTGGCCTGGTCCTGTCCAGGCCTCTGTGCGAGCATGAAAGGGAGAGGGCTCTGGTGCCCCTTCCTCTTCTTCTAAAGACCAGGTACCATCATATTAGGACCTGAGCCTGTGACCACATTTAACCTCAATTACCTCCTTAAAGCCTCGTTTCAAAATATAGACATGCTGGAGGTTAAGGATTCCACATAAAAATTTGGGGGTGGGAAAATCTCAGTCCATAACAAGAGTCCTATGACATAATCCAACAATGATCATCTAATTATTCACTGAGTCCATTTGAAAACCTGCACACTGATGTTTACTGGGAGTTTTATCCATAATCACCAAAACTAAAGGCCCCCAAGGTATCCTTCAATGACTGAGTGGATAAACAAACGCTGGTACATCCATACAACGGAATAATATTTAAGGATGAAAAGGAATAAGCAAAGACATAAGTGAGTGAATCTTACATGCAGATTTCTAAGAGAAAAACACAGTCTGAAACACAGTCTTACTCTATCATTCCACTCTATCACAACTGGAAAAGCCAAAACTATAGCATTGATTTAAAAATCAGTAGTTGCCAGAGGTTCAGGAGGAAGGAAGAAGGCTAAGATGAAATCAGGGCACTTTGTACCATACTGAAACTATTCTATATAATACCATAATGTATGGATAAATGGCACTACGCATTCATGATCATCTATAGAACTTAAAGGCACAAGTAATGAATTTAAATGTAGGCAAATATTTGTTCAACCATGTAGAAAGTTGGGGATACCAGGACAGAAAGCAGAATGGGACAGAATCATCTAACTGTATCACGTGTATCACAAGGTGCAAAATACAATTGAAGGGGAGTGTTACCTAAATAACTCTGGAGATGAGAGGAGTCTATAAAATAAAGGCAGAGGAAACTTCCCATAAGCACTGTATGCTAGCCGCTAGAGTTTTTACCACATGGACGAGTTGCAAATTCCAATCTTACTATATATTTGTACTAAAGCTGAGCAACTAAGTAACAGAGGGAGGAGAATCAGGTGTCTCAGCATGGAGCAGGCACCTGATTCTCCTCCCTCTGTTACTTAGTTGAGCGAGGAAAGGGGCTAGAATGATCCTCGTGGCAATAGATCAGAGAAGGAAGCTTGGGTATGATAACTCCAGTAATAGTGAATGTCCTAGCTGCAAGATTAGAAGCCAACAATGACTGATGAAAACCAACAACCCCTAATTACAACCACTAATTATCACCACCACCCCAAAACACCATAGCAACTTCTTTTAGATATTGGATAGCTCAGATAATCTCCAAGAAAGCTGGAAAACTTAGATGGAATATATCAGCTGGTAAAAAGGGAGTTGGGGCCATCATCACTACAGTCAAAATGTATTCCTCGGGGCAGCTTCAGTTAGAACCTAGCTGCTGCCACTCCTAGCTCTGAGTGCTGCGTGTTGCATCCTGGTCACTGGACAGGGGCTTTGTAGCCACTTGCTGCCTTGAAGGATCCTCCACTGCCTGCTTCTTAACATCACCAGCTCCCTATTCAAAGCCCCCAAGATATCTTCTCTTTGTACCAAATAGGAAACCAGGCCGTAGAAACAAGAGCAGCTGAAGACTGACTATATTTTTATATTTATACTATTCCTGGGAGTAGGATCTCCTTCTCACTCAGGTTCATATGGTGGGAAATGCCTGTAGAAGGGATAAGATTATGGGTCATCAAAACACTGGCTTGTGTCCACCATACTAGCAAACACTCACCGAAACAATGCACCAGAGCAATTTTACCATCAGACCCAGTACACATCGAGGGAACAGAAGTGATAAAAATCACTATTTAAAAACAGTGAATCACAGGGACGGGGAAAGGTGCCAGGGTGCAGGGAGGACATGAGGGTGGAAGAAAGATGGTTGGTTATGAACGTATGAAAATGTCACACTGATGCCTCTTAATATGTACAATTCATGTGTTTATTAAATAATAGAATTACAAAAAGAAAAACAACCTTCTCCAAAAAGCTGCTACTTGATCAAGAGAACCATTTCCTAGGATTCAAAAGGATAGGCTAATACCCCTTACCCTTGTGAGTAACTAACAGCATAGCCTCAAAAAAATCATGCAAATGCAAAAAAAAAGTGAAAATGTGCAATCATAGTGAGAGACTGTACTGCCCCTTTCCAAAACACAGTCCACTTTGTGTTTCTACCACAAAATACAATGTGCAATCATAGTGAGAGACTGTACTGCCCCTTTCCAAAACACAGTCCACTTTGTGTTTCTACCACAAAATACCTAAGGTAGAGAAATTTATAAAGAAAAGAGGTTTATTTTGGTTTGCATTTCCATTCAAGATCAGTAGCTGCAACTGTTGGTCTTTTGATGAGGACAATAGGTACATCATATCATGGTGCAAAAGCAGAAAAAGGAAGTTTTATATATTATACATACATATATATAGACACACACATACACGCATATGTATATATGTACACATATATATAACACATTTATATAGACATGCACACACACAAGATATATATATATATATATTATATTATAACAACCCACTCTCCCACATGCATAATCTAGTTAGCAAGACCTGATCCAAACCTGTGAAACCTAATCCATCTGAATCCACCTTGAGAGAACTAAGCCAGTATCCAAGCAAAATAGTCTCCATTCTTGCAGGCAAAGCCCTTGACCTCAATCTCTCTTTAAAGGGCTCACCACCTTTTCACACCACTGGATTGGTAACTTAATTTCAACATGAGCTTTGCTGAGGATAAAAACATTGTATAAATCATAGCATAGATGACTCCCCAAACAAGGATGTAGAATTCAGTTTTGAACCCCATGAAATACGTTGATCTAGCAGATATTGCAGAACCCTGGGCCTAACACTTGGAAAACCATGTTCTTTTCAAGTGTGAATGGAACATTTCCTAAAGTAGACAACTTACGAGTCACTAGAGAATCTCTAGTCATCACCGATATCATGTAGATTATATTCTCTGCCCATAAAACAATGAAATTAGAAATCAATAACAATAATTACAAATATGTCTCATGCAATCTCCCCTGCCTTATCTGCAGGGACTATGTTCCAGTGGACCCCTGGAACCATGGAGAGTACCAAATCCTGTAGAACCTATGCTTTTCCTATAGTTGCATATCCATGATGAAGTTTATTTTATAAGCTATGCACACTAAGAGATTAACAGCAATAACTGATAATAAAATAAATAAGTATAACTGTACTTCAATAAAACTTATGTGATAGTGCTCTTTCTCATTCTCTCAAAATATTTTATTGAACTATATTGTTTTGTAGGATATTTTTTAAAAGTTTTTTATTATGATTTTACATATTGAAGGGGTTTATTGTTACACTTCCACACATACGCACATCATACATCCCCCATGACGCTCCCCCATCCCCCTGTATGGTCCCTGACCGACCCCTAGACTGCGAGGTTTCCCATAGTTTGCTTAGTAATCGTGTTTGATGTCTAAACTTACTGTTCTCTCACTCTTTCCTATATTGTACTCTAGCTTCCACATGTGACAGAAAACATTCGTGCCTTGGTTTCTGGATTTGGCTAAGTTCAGTCAGCATGATTTTTGCCATCTCTGTCCATTTACTAGCAAAGGCCATGATTTTACTTATTTAATAGCGGAGTAGAATTCCATGCTGTGTGGGTATATGTATGTACACCAGCTTCTTGATCCATTCATCCAATGATGGGCATCTGGGTTGATTCCATAATTTAGTTATCGTGAATTGTGCTGCTATAAACACTGATGTCACTGTGTCACTGTAGTATGCCAAATTTACATCGTCTGAGAGAATGCCCAGGAGCGGGATAGCTGGGTCATATGATGGTTCCATCGCTAATTTTTTGAGAAGGCTCTGTACTATTTTCCAGAGTGGCTATGCTAGTCTGCAGTCCCATCAACAGTGTATAAGGGTTCATTTTCCCCACACCCTCTCTGGCATTTGTTGTTGTTCGTATTCTTGATCTTGACTGGGGTGAGGAGAAATCTGAATGATGTCTTGACTTCCATTTCTCTGATTGCTAGAGATGTTGAACATTTTTTCATATATTCATTGGCCTTTTTGCATTTCTTCTGTTGAGAGGTTTCTGTTTTTCTCTTTTGCCCCTTTATTGATTGGGTTATGCATGTGTTTGGTACTAAGCTTTTTGAGGTCTTTGTATTCTTTGATATTAGACCCCTGCGAGAGGCATAGCTGGCTATGATTTTCTGCCATTCTGTAGGCTCTCTCTTCACATCTTCATTGATTCCCTAGCTATGCGGAAGCTTTTTAATTTAATGGTATCCCACTTATTGATTCTTGGTTTTAATTCTCACACTATGGAGTCTTGTGAAGGAAGTCAGTGCCAGCTCCTATATGGTGGAGTGTTGACCCTATTTTCTCTTCTAACAGTTGTAAGGTACCTAGTTTAATTCCTAGGTCTTTGATCCATTTTGATTTGAGTTTCATGCAGGGTGAGAGATACAGATTCAATTTCATTTTTCTGCATATGGCCATCCAGTTTTCCCAGCACCATTTGCTAAAAAGGTTGTCTTTTTTCCAATATATATATTTTTGCCAACTTTCTCAAATGTTAGATGGCTAGAGAAATGTGGTTCTGTCTCTCTATCTTCAATCCTATTTCATTGGTCTTCAAGTCTATTTTGATACCAATACCATGCTGTTTTTGTAACGTATCTCTTTAGTGTAGTTTAAGACCTGGTATTGTTATGCCTCCTGGCTCCCATTTTTTTTCCCCTAAGTATTGCTTTAGCTGTTCTGGGTCTCTCATTCTTCCAAATGAATCTAAGACTTGATATTTTTATATCTGTGAAGAATATTATTGGTATCTGGATGGGGATTGCACTGAAATCTGTATAGCACATTTGACAGAATGGCCATTTTGACTACATTAATTTTGCCTATCCAAAAACATGGGATGCCTTTCCTTCTTCTCAGGTCTTCTATTTCTTTCTTCAAAGTTCTATAATTTTCCTTGAAGAGGCCTTTTGCATCCCTGATTAAATTAATTTCCAAGGCTTTGTTTTTTGTTTTTTGTTTTTTGTTTTTGTTTTGTTTTGTTTCAGGTTATTGTGAATGGGATGGTTTTCCTGATTTCATCCTTGGCCAAATCACTATTAAGGTATATTTTTTTAAATATGTGTATTATCAGGTCATCTTATCTTTGCCAAGGCAGCCCGCCACAGGCCTGCTGACTTCCAGCACTGAGCTGCCCTTTCTGTTCCCAAATAGAATTTAGGAAAACTTCCGGAACTCACTCATAAAGCTGAGACCACAGGTACTATGCAGGGAGGAGTAGGGTGCAAACTGTGTGGTCCCTATAGGCATAAACCTGCCACACTGACATCTCTCCTTTACTGTTGCTTTCCAGCAGTGGGCAAGGACCTCCCTGAGCAGTCCCTTCCCAAATTAGAAATCTGGAGTTAGGATCTACTCTTCTGGGAACCCCCTCAACTTGTAGCAATTTTGTTCAGAATAAAACAGAGCCAGGGAACACACACACATCTGATCCCCCTTTCATCTTCCCTCTCCCTCCAGTGGTTCTCCTGGAATGGGGTATGCCTGATTCTTTCTTCTGCTGAAAGGACTCTTTGCTGTAGCAAGGCCTCCCTCTTTCCTCGGTCACTTTGCATTGACTGTCCTCAGTCACTTTGCATTGACTGTCCTCGGTCACTTTGCATTGACTGTCCTCTCTTTTCCTAGTAAGTCAGACTTGCAGCCTAAGTGTAATATGTAAGGGTTGCAAGAGGACATGATTGGTATTCGGAATCGGTGCTTTCAAAATTTATCCACATTACACATATCCACGTTAGACAGGGACAAAAGTCAGTAGATAAGAATCCACAAGGCTGGGTGCAGTGCTGTGCGCCTATAATCCCAGTGGCTTGGGAGGCTGAGGCAGAAGGATCACAGGTTCAAAGCCAGCCTCAGCAACTTAGCAAGACCCTGTCTCCACACTAAAAAAAACAAAAGGTAGTGCCAGGGAGCTGGGGATGTGGATCGATGGTTAAGTGCCCAGGGTTCAATCTCTGGTATAAAAAAAAAAGGATAAAGAGGAGAAGGAGAAGAAGGGACAAGAGGAAGTAAGCTGATTTTCTCTATCATTTTAAATGGGAGAATCACTTGACTCTTTGGTTGCTGTTGCTAACAATGACGGTTCCAAATTTATACACTATTTAAATGTATTGAGACAAAGTAAAAAAAAAATTCCTCTAAATCATCAAAAATAAACAAAAAGAAAAATAAAGGCCACAGAATAAAAGGCAAAAGGGAAATAGTTAAGAAATACTTTTAAATGAGCT
The DNA here is from genome assembly GCA_004027875.1 of Aplodontia rufa. Taxonomy (NCBI): domain Eukaryota; kingdom Metazoa; phylum Chordata; class Mammalia; order Rodentia; family Aplodontiidae; genus Aplodontia; species Aplodontia rufa. The sequence goes on along the minus strand of PVKS010051503.1, from coordinate 2,640 downwards.
ACGAATATAATTTGAAAGCCAAATTTATCTGATAAGTCAATAAATGAGATAAATTTATTCGCTTCAAAGAAACAGCTTAGATTACAATGATAGACAAAACCCAACCATGTGTTACAAAAGGAAACAGATAAAACAATGCTCAGAAAAAGTTAATTGGTTATTTACATTTATATTACCAAGCAAAATTTAATAATTTTATGAGACAAAACAATATTCTACTCTAACATATGAGTTTATATATAAACATCCTTTTGAAATATCAACCTCCAAAAAGATAGAAAACCTAGTCATTCAATTACCATGGGAAAAAAAATAACCTATTTACAAAACTACCATGACCTCCCCTCCCCCCCCAAAAAAAAACTTATTCAGATAGTTTAATGTGGAAATTTCTGACAAATTGCAAGGAAGAGATAATTTTAACACATAAGATGTTTTTTTAGAGACAGGGACAGTGGGAGAAAGAGAATCAATTGTATTTACTTTTTCAACGCATTAGCTTTCCTAGAACACAGTAAAGAAAGAGAACTTGCAGATTCCCCTTTTTAAGGCCAGTAAAACTCTGAGTCAAAAATGTAACTAATATGAAACAGAAATCAGATCAGCCTTACATTTTAGAAAGGCAATATTCACATCTTAATGAAGTACTAGCCCATATAGTTCAGCAATGTTTTGGACAGAGAATACACTATGACCAAGCTGAGTTCATTCCAGTCCCTGTTAAGAAATCCCATTTATGTAATTCACTGTGTGGGTCAGGGTTCAGTTGCAAACAATAGAATCCTCCCTCACTAGTCTGGAGCTGAAGGAGATTAACGATGGTGCCCTGTGGCTCCCAGAAGTGTGGGGAGGGTTGGATAAACAGGCACCAGGATGAATTTTTGGAGAGAGCTCCCAGGAGCTCCCCGGAATCAGTCAGTAAGACTGCTAGCTCTGTCCCAGCTCTGGAAGCAGTGAGCCCTGGCTCCAGCACCACACTGCCCCTGCCAAGATGTGGACCAGTGGGACAGGAAGCTGCCTCCCTCAGAAAGGCACTGAAATCAGGAAATGTTCTGATGGGAGAGACCCCACGCTCCAGCACCTGCATTGCGCACCGTTTCTGTGACCAAACGGGTGGCCTCCTGTGTTCCTGAGCCTGTGCCCTGCTTCCTTCCTCCCTGAGTCAAATCAGCATCTCCATCGCTTTTGTCAGCAGAAATAGTAGATGCAGTAAGACTTCAGCCTTCACAGTGCTCGCTCTTCCAAATCTCAGGCCTGATCACTCAAACCTAAATCATATCCAGAAGGCTGCCTGGAAAAGTTCAGAGGCATGGGTGTGCTTTCTGATCTCTGAGGTATTGAGCAGTGCAGGAGAGGACCGCGAGATGTGGTACACTGTTTACCAAAACCTCTGTGTGCAGCGCATCAGTGTATATGATGAGATCCCATGCATACCCCTGCTACTCCAGGACTTCTCCAGGTCCCCCTTGCCACTGCACAGCACCCTTCCAAACAACATCACCAGCAACCTGCCCCTACCCGTACACAACTCTCCTCACATCAAAGGAAACACCTGCCCTCTCCCCAGAAGAGAAAACTGGGTCCTATCAGACTCTAGGTCCGAGTGACGCTCACAATTCATCTAGCTCCATAGAAATCCAACACTGCTGCCCTGAAATAACCAAAGGACCAAATTATACTGATAACCACCAACAGCACACTCTAAATTAAAAAGAGAGAGAGAGGGGAGAAAAAGGGCTTAACACATTCATACACAAACCAAACAGTAAGGGAATGCAGATGAGAAATAGTCCTAACTTCAGCAATTTGTCATGAGGACCATGTTATGTAATTAGATATAGACAGTGACACTTTGATTAGCAGTGGGGACACATGGTGCGAAACACATCGCCGGGCAATTTCTTTGTTGTGTGATCGTTGTAGAGTGCACCTACACAGAGATGGCCACCATGTCACCAGGTGACGTGATCTGATGGGCCTCTGTCACACAGATGCTGTACACTGTTCACCAACACCTCTGTGTGCAGCACATCTATCAGCTTATTATTAATAATACATGTGCAACTATGTGCTTTGCCTTTCTGGAATGAACTTATCTAGGTCATAGTGCATTCTCTGTCCAACACACTGCTGAATTGAATGGACTAGTTCTTCATTAAGATGCGAATATTGCCTTTCCAAAATTCACACATTTGAGGTGAACAACTCAATGGTTTTTAGTACATTCAGAGACTTATGCAAAGAATCATAATCAATTTTAGAATATTTTCATCTACCCCTTCATTATGCTCCCTAAATTTCCCTTCCCCCAAAATAGAACCATTATTCTATTCTTTGTCTCTTCATATATGCCCATTCTGGATGTTCTAGAGAGACCAAATTATCTAATATAATCCCTTTTTTTTTCTTTACACAGAGTCTTTCTAGGTCTTCCTTTGTTGTCTAGTCTGACCTCAATCTTGTGCACTCAAGTAATCCTCCTGCCTCAGCCTGGGACTACACATGCATACCAGCGCACCTAGCTAATATGTAGCCTATTTTGACTTACTTCTCATACTTAGCAAAATGTTCTCTCAAGGTCCATCTCTGTCAGACAATTTTTCAATGCATTATGGATTTTCATTGCTCAATAATATTTCA
>PVKS010051502.1:0-11118 GCA_004027875.1 Aplodontia rufa | reverse complement strand
CAGTGAGAGGCATCTGGGTTGATTCCATAATTTAGTTATTGTAAATTGAGCTGCTATGAACATTGATTTTGCTATGTTGCTATAATGTGCTAATTCTAACTCCTCTAGGAAAAATACCCAGAAGAGGGACAGCTGGATAATATGGTGGATACAACGCTAATTGGGGGGGGAGTCTCCACACTGCTTTCCAGAGCAGCTATACCAGTCTGCAGTTCCACCAACAGTATGCTAGTGTTCCTATCTCTCCACAGCCCCTCCAGCGTCTGTCACTCCTTATATACTTCATATTTGCAAATCTCAGTGCAGTTGAGTGAGGTGAAATCTTAATGTAGTTTTGATTTGCATTTCTCTATTACTACTGATTTACAACACTTCTTATATATTCATTGGCTTGCTTGGTTTCCTCTGTTGAGAAGTTTCTGTTTAGCTATCTGGCCCATTTGTTGATTGGATTGTTTATGATTTTGATATTAAGGAGTTCTGTGTAAATTTTGGATATTAGTCTCCTATCAGAGGAATCACAGGACATGATTATCTCCCATTCTTTAGGTTGTCTCTTCACAGTTTTCACCAATTCCTTGTCTGAGAAAAAGCTTTTTAGTTTAACGGCATCCCACTCATTGAATCTTAACTTTAACTATTTCACTTTGGAATCTTATTAAGAAAGTCGATGCCTACTCCCATATGCTAAAGTATTGTGCTTAATTTTTTATCTAGCAGTTGTATGTAGCTGGTTTAATTCCCAGCTCCTTGATCCATTTCTATTTGACTTTTGTACAAGGTGAGAGATAAGGATCTAACTTCAACTTTCTGCAAGTGGCTGTCCAGTTTTTCCAGCACCATTTGTTGAATAGGCTGTCTCTCCTCCATGTTATATTTTGTCCCCCTTTGTCAAAGATCAGATGTTTAAAGATTTGTGGGTTTGTCTCAGAAACTTCTATTCTATTCCATTGGGTTCTTTCCTATCTTGATACCAGTACCATGCTGTTTTTGTCATTACAGCTCTATAGTATAGTTTTAGATCTGGTATAGCAAAACCACCTGTTTCATCTTTCTTGCTTAGTAATGTTTTGGCTATTCTGGGTTTCTTATTGCTCCAAATGAATTTGAGCGTTGCTTTTTCCATATCTGTGAAGAATGACATTAGTATCTTGATGGAGTTTGCACTGAATCTGTATAGTACTTCTGGCAGAATGGCCATTTTCCTTATATTAATTCTGCCTAACCAAGAGAATGGAACATCTTTCAATCTTCTCAGAACCCTTCTATATCTATGTCTGTATTTCCTGGGAGTACCTAGCACACAGTCCACAATAAATATGAATACCCATTTGGTTGTCAAACATTCCTGACCAAACACACTACTGCGTCCCTTTTACCCCAGGCATGAACATTACCAAGTGAGCTTTACTGAAGTATTAATAAAACTTAGCAGTGGTTAGGCTACAGAAGTAATCCAAACTTGAGAGCCAGCCCAGAAGGGACTTGTAATTGAGATGAAAAAAGACCTTCTACATGCAAAGTAGTAAACTAACAAGATGCCATTACATAAAAACAAATAAAAGAATATATCACTGTAAGTTTGCTGCAAGAATCATACAAACAGAAAGCGTGTGTTTGTGAGTTGAATTATTAAAGGATGAGCAGAATATAAACAAAAAGGAAGACACTACAAGGCGGCAAAGGTGTAACTCAAGGGTAAAAACCATGTTTAGCATGTACAAGGTCCTGAATTCAATCCCCAGAACCAAAACAAAATAAAACAGGACACTACAAATGAAAAAGTATGAATGAACCCAATCCCAGGGTGTGTACAATTACAGGAGCACATGTCATATATGCACAGGTTTGACTTGAAGAGAGGGGATAAAAGATCACAGAGGCTGATCTGATTACAAAACAGGTGTGTTTTTTAAATGTTAAGGCTGAATACTGCAAGAGCGGTACGATATGAAGGACAATGAAATGTGGGTAACTCCATTGTGCCAGGCACAGAATTTGAAGTATAATGTCTGTTTTAAGCCTACTACAACCCTATGACCCTAGTAATAGCAGTTAACCCTAGTAACGGTAGTTAACCCTAGTAATAGTAATTAACTATTACTACTATCTCAGTTTACACAGAAACTGAGTCTGAGAAACCTTTTCAATTCCAAGGTCACTCAGCTGGTAAGTGGCAGAATCTGAGTTTGAATATACCAACTTCAGAGCCCTGACAAGTCCACGGGAAGTTCTCCCTAACAATAACGTGCTACAAGTAATGTTTCAAAACTCAGTAACAGGGAACCAGGTAAAGTGCACATTCAGCAAAGTGGTGGCAGTAGTAGCCTGGTCCAGAGGCAAGCATGATCAGACCAGAAAAGGGACAATGAGATGAGAAGAGATGAGTGCAGGAGAGAATGTTAAGGGAAGAAAGCAAGCCTGAAAATAAATAAATATATATATAAAAATAAATTTTAAAAAAAATGTATATATATATATCAAAGAGCAGTTGGGATTAAAGCTGCTAATCTTAGCCGTCAAAAAGATGGTGGTCCAATTAACAGGAATTGGGTCAACTGGAAAATGGATGTGTTGTTTCATTTTAGGAGTTCTGAATGAGGTAAGGATGAGATATTCATGTGAAAATGTCCTACAGGCATCAGAAGCAATGAGACCTGATTAGAAGAACAGGGGTAAACTTATATTACGGATATTCATTTCATGTATATTTCTCAAACTAAAGGTGACATTGTTCTAATATTGAAAACAAACAACTGTTACCAAAAGAAAAAAAATTTAAATAACATAACACTGCCCCCACCCACAATAACAAGTTCCCAAAGTGGCCCTAGCAACAGCACTCCTGCATAGGTTAGTTGATCAAAAAACTCCCCGCCACCTACTCAAGTCCCTCACAAACCATCCCATACCCAATGCAGTAACACTGCTGCATATTTTGGAATGCAAAATATTGAGACTTTCTGCTCATATAAATATGGAAAGTTCAGCCAAACATTAGACTTTCAACTTACTGGCAGAATCGATTTTCAAATTTCTACTACATTTAAGGCATACAAACAAATAAGGATTTTTATTAAATGTTAACAACAATGGATTTATATTAGTAACCAAGTACATAAAGAAGACATCTGTGGACAATACATCTGTGGAACTGAAAAGGTCATCTGGTCTTTATATCAACATGGCTGAATATTATCAAAGTAGATAAACTGAAAAAGCAAGTAACATACAGTGTCATTTATGCTAAAGAACACTTAACATGGTGCGTGTCCTCAAATTAAGCAAACACAGGGAGATGATAATCAAAGGGTACACAGCCTCAATTAGATAGGAGGACGAGCTATGATTTTTTTTAAGATGTTATGCAACAGTGTTAAATACTGCTAATTATTTCAGTTTCACTGGAGGGTGGATCTCAGATTTTCTCATCACTGAAGATGTCATATGTTTGACGTGCTGGATGAGATGGTTGGCTTGATTTGGTCATTCTACACTCTATTCAAAAACTGTAGCATCACTTTGTGTCCTATAAACATCTACGGTCATAATCTGTCAACATACAATAATTTTTAATTTAAAAAAATCCACATGTAGCATAGGTATATTTACATAAAGATGAAAAGATACACACAAAATCCTATTAACAACTGCTTCCGGAGAGAGGGAAATTGAACTGGAAAAGGGAACAAAGAATATTTCTATTTTATCTGTGATGTTTCATTTTTTTTATTAAATAAAAATCTGAAACAAATACACCAAAATGTTAACAATTGTTAATGCTGAGTGATGTCATCTGGTATTAATAATGCCATCCCATATTTTTGAGAGAGAAAGTGGGGAGCAAATTCTCTCATATAATGAAAATATCATGTGAAACCTATCTGACATATCCTGCCTGAGTAACTCCAGGGTGAACAAGGTAAAGCTCAATTCTTCCCCAAGCAGCCGATTTCTATTTTGGACTCCTAACATCTCTCTAGAAAAAGAATGGCATAATGAGCAGATCTGAATTCTTGTGTGATCTCCCAAAGTGACACTATGGGGTGGGTCTTAACTAGAGACAGATCTCCAGTGGCAGCAACCAGGAAAGTGCACCTGCCTCAGTTTCTCCTAAGAAAGCTACCAAAGATAATCTTCTATGCCCAATGTCTCCCCTTTCCTCCCCAATCTTTGTTCCCTAATCCCTTTCCAGGTCCTTCTTCAAAAGGCAGCCATCTGCAGAGACAGTGACTCCTTTTTCCTTTAAGAGATTAACCTCTGAATGAGTCTTTTGCGGAGTCATTTGCTCACTCTAGAAACACACAGCATGCTCTTTAAGAAACCCACCTCACTCAATAATCGTTTATACCAGATACACAGCAGGGATATAAGAAAAAGAGCAAAACCACCTTCCCTCGAAGACACTTCTGTTCAATTTTCCTCCTCTCAATTTCTTAGTCTTAAGACATCCCCATCATCCGATCAAAAAAAAAAAAAAAATTCACATCAAAACTGTGGCTATATGATCCCTAAGAATTATCAGTACTGTCACACACCAAGTAAGGAGAGGGGGAAATAAGAAACAAGGAGTGAACAAGACAAGGGCTTAGGTGGTTTGTGCTTTTCTAACGTGCCCAAACAAATAACAGGTAAACGTGACAGCCAGGTATCTCCAGGATGATGGAGGATTAAAGAGAACAGGGGCAACACACGTTCCTTCATCCTTTATTCCACTTCTTTTTATCAGTCAGGGATTCAGTTCAGCATATGTCAACACCCCTACACCTACGAGGACAAAAATAAACACAAAGAGAACATTATTGTGCACCTACTCTGTATGCACCCATTCTAGGAACAATAAGATATAAGGCAGTGATATAGTGGTGATGGAGTTCCAATATCAAGAAACACAATTCCTCTCATCGGGGCTGAAGCAACAGGACACTGGCATGATTTCTAGTTCTCAACTCCGAATTCACCTTAGCAAGAGTGGAATGGAGTTTCTCAAGCTCTCAACTCCTAAGGGCAGACTTGGGCCCAGTTAAGAGGACTAGGTGACTGCCAAGCCCCTGATCAACCTGGACCTGGGAAAGCACACACCAGCTGGAGGTGCCATGTGACCTCCACCGAACAAGCAAGAGTCCCATGACAGAAAAATACGTGTGTGGCCAGGGAAGCAATTCAGGGTGCCAATTCAGACACGAGGGAAAGAGAATAAATGACCTGGAACATTAGAGTGCCGGCTACTATGTGAAAATGAGTCATGGGAAAAAGACCATACACAGGTCCCAGAATGACAGGCTTTGAAGGTCAAACAGCAGTTCAGAATCAGTGTGGCAGATCCACAGAATCAATGACATTCCTCAAAAGGGAATCTTGTGCAGAATGCAGCGGAGCCTTGAAGGTCGGCTAGCAGTCGATCGCTGCAACCTAGGCAAAAGGTGACCAGGATCTGGTCTAGGACAGAAACACTAATGACAACAGCAGACACCGTGGAAAAGAAGAACAACAACAACTGGTCACTGACTGGACAGCAGAGATGAGAAAAAAAATAGCTTTTCAGGGTATTTATCACCAATGCAGTTAATTAATAATGAATAGCAACTACCTTTAACTACGCCTTGATTTGTACTATACTAAGTACTTCATATGTTTTTCCCTGATTTAATTCTCCCAAACACCATTTGTGATAGGTATGCTCATCTGCCTATTTCAGACAAGAAAACTAAGGCTAAGCAAGATTAAATTACTTGCTATTATAGTTTGAATCCAGAATGTCCCCCAAAGGCCCATGTGTTGAAGGCTTGACCCTCACTCAGCCTGGCCCTAATGGGAGGAGGTAGAAATTGTAAAAGGTGGGGATATGTGACCCTGTCCCTTTCTCTTGTTCTTTCTGCTTCCCAATGGTTACTCTGCCACACACTCCCAACATGCTGCCTTATCGTTGGCCTAAAAGCAACAGGGACAACCAGTTGTGGACTGGAATCTCCAAAACTGTAAGCTAAAATAAACCTTTTCTCTCTTTTGATTTTCTCATATATCAATGACAGTAATGGAAATCTGACTAAAACACCTGTCAAACTCCAGAAGAACAGCACTGACCAGAGCTGGAATTAGATTAAACTAATCCTACATGAGTTGTTTCACAGTCCACACTGTTCAACTTCAGGGTATAAGGCCTTAAGGTTTTTCAGTCAGGTGATCAGGGCAGTGGACGTGGAGTAAAGGCAGCAGACAATAGTGAGAATAGACCTTCGAGGACAAAGGGGACTATAGGCAGAGTCACTGTTAAGAAGAACACCAACAATCAGCCATTTGGCCTGGAGGAAGCTAAGTTTTGCTCAAGAACCTACCGCTAAGGAACTGCAGGTAGTGTACAGATAGTTCCTAGGAGGTCCACTGGAGATGTGGCCTTATCACAGCCAGCCACAGCCTCATTGGGAACCAAGGGCTCAAAGAAAGGCGTACAACACTTTTAAGCTGGTGGCAGCCAATATGACCTCACCTTCCAGGGGTTTCTGCACCCTTTGCTATGTGGGAATGACCTCTTCTACCAATTCGCATGCCACCTAAAAACGTGATAGGTGGTTTTAGAGGGAAGAGCATTTCAGATGAAATTGGCCAACTCTGAAACATTCAAATATCCAGGAAATACCCAGTGAGCAACTGCAAATTTGGGAGAGCAAATTAGGGGTCAGGTCCATTTGTGGAACCTGAGCGTACAGTTTAGGCATTTATAAGGAAATAATAACTGAAATCAAAACAATGGGTAAAGGCATAAAGGGGGAGGGACTGAAAAGTGGGTCAAGGACTGAGAATAATCCCACAATTCAGGGATAGGAATGTGAAGAAAACCAGTGGAAGAAACCGAGAAGCAAAAGAACTAAGCTCCCCAGTAGCTCGGCATCAAATCTATTTCATTATACTGTCCAAACCCCAGTCCAACATCCCACACTCCTCAGCTCAATCCCTCATTACTGTCTCTGGAAGAGACTCCTTCCAATCTGACCCCACTGTACCAAAATAGTGAATTACCTATACCCCCCATTTGACCATTTTAAATCCTGTATAGATGTGTGACTCAAACACAGGCATACTATGTGGCTCAGGAGGAGTCTCTCTCTCACACACACACACACTTCTCCTCATCATCATCATCATCTTTCCACACAAGGGAAAGCCATTTTTAATCTATTAGATCAAACATAAAATTTCAGAACAATTTTATGCTAGCAGCAACCTACTGTTTGATGTTTCCCCAACCTTCTCCTGGGCAATTTCCATCATTAAGTTGTGCATTCTGGTGCAAAAAAAAAGAAAAAAATTCAGAGCACTGGCCCAAGTAGGTGAGATGTGTTTGTCCAGATGAAGGCAAAGAAACCAAGGAAGGAAAGATTAAAATGAATAAACGAGAGGAAAATTCCAGCATGAATTCAAATCATGTAATTCTCCCACACACGTCTCTGAGGTGCCAGAGAATGCAAAACCTGATTTAAATCCTATCTGGTCATAGGACTCAAGCGTAAATTACTTTATTTCTTCATGACTCAGGTTTTCATTTGTAAAATGAAAATGACAATACTCAGCTGCTGTGAGATTTGCATAAATATCTAGGGGGAGATTGGGCTCAATAAATAGCAGCTATTATCTATGAATTCCAAGCTTGTCCCTATCTGCTAAAGCACTCCATGACTTTTATTAAGTTTAAACTTACTGGACAGCAAAATGTCTTCTTCAATAAGCAGTCTCGCCATATGGTTCACAGTCTATCATGAGGGATAATTCAAAGTTCCTATGCAAAAATAATAGTAGATTTAATGACCCAGTTTTAGATCCTTCTGGAGATTAGAGGCACCCAGAACAACAGAGGCCAAATGCAAATCGCTGTAGTTATTATTTGCAAAGGACAAGGCACTGAACTGAAAACAACTTAACAGATCCTGGTGGTGAATTTAATGATATGCACTAAAGAATGACTAAATCAATGACTAAAGAAAGTACTTAAAAAGGAGAGAAAGAGGACAAGAAAAACCGGTGTCACCAAGGCTCCTTATTCTGCTGATCACGGACAGCAGGAAACAGACTGCCAGGAGTGGTTTGCAAATTTCACACTCATGGAGTCTTTCCTTGTCTGGGCACTAAGCGCATGCATTCAGCAATCAGGCAAATTATGAGAAGGAATTCGGGGGAGGGAGGAGCAGCTGAAAACAGGTCTGACCTGCAGCAGACGGACCTGTCTGGAGCCCCAGTGAGCGCAGGCAGGAAAGCAGAATGAAAGTGTGCAGCTGAGGGCTGAGGGTGTGTGCCTCGGCTTCCCTTTTCTCTCACCCGGATCCCAGTGGGAGCTCCTGAGTTTGACCTGACTTGCTCTCGAATATAATCAGTTCTACCCACAGCTTCTTTTATCCAAAGTAAATTTTAGTTTATTGTCTGTCATCCATCTCTCAATGTGATAAATTTTAAACAGGAAAATTCTATAACAAATATAACTTTTGCTTATCATTCTGCCCAGGGAATGCCAAATATAATAATAATAATAATAATAATAATAATAATAATAAAAGGTCCACCTTTCACCTACTTTATGACTATAAGCACCCCGAAGGCAAGGTTTCCTTATACATTTTCAAATCTGAGAAGATAGTGTAAGACATATAACAGGATGATCACATGCAATAAATAAATTCTGAACATAAGAAAAATCTTGTTTTAATTTTTTAATCATTTCTTTAACAGTACCAAGTGTGTCTACAATTTTTTTATTCCAAATTAATTAAGCTACTTTCAGAATATAACAAGACTTTTCCATTAACAGTGCTGGGGCTTAGAAAACAATATCTCAAAGTGCATTACTCTGGCTTGTGGAGCACTCTGAATGAAAGAAAATGTAAAGGCCAGGGCTGGAGCGGTGGCTCAGCAGTTGAAGCACTTGCCTGGCACACGCAAGAACCTGGGTTCAAATCCCAGCATCACACACACAACTAAGTGTTGGAGAAACAAAGGCCAGATGAAAAATGAATAAATAAATAAAATTGATTCTTCCTCTCTCTCTTAAAAAAGAAAAAGAGAAAGAGAACGAAAGAAAAGAAAATGGGAAGGCCTTAGACACTGCCCCAAAATCCGTGTCTTTCTACCCTGTCCTTGTTTCTCCCCCAGGGCAGGGCAGGCTCCCTCTCAGTTCCCCATCTGACTGAAAGAAGCTCTTCCAGAAGATGCGTGACTGCCTTACATGTCTTTCCTACAACTGCATTAATTGGGGAAGAGTAACAGGAAGAAGACAGACAAAGGCCAACACTCCTAGACAGACTGTCATCAGCGTTTGTCTGTTCTTCAGGCTCATTCAGCATCTGGACAGAATCATTTACAAACTACTGTCCATTCTTTGGGCCCCTAAAATCATTTATTTTGAAAATGATATTTAAAATCTTTTTAAAAATTTGTCTACATAAATCCTTTATTTCCCTCTCCCCTATGAGGGGGCTATTTAACCCTCATGCATCTGATCCCTACTTTGGAAGGTTCTTGTGTTTATGCACATTAATAAATGGGTATATCCTTTTACTCCTGACAGTTCATTTCAGCAGACCTACAGAGAGCAGAGGGGAAATTTTCCCTGTACTCTACAACAGTTTCATTTAGATTTATTTCCAAAATTCAGTGCATTTTTACCTTGGTATTTCAAAGAAAAACAATGTAGAAACAAATTCAACTTACTCATCCTGAATACATTGTTCTATAATCTAATGGATAAGCTTACAATGTTGAAATTTGATTAAAAAACAAACATTTAACTTGCCTTTTCTATAATAAATCTTTCTCAGAGTTAATTAGGGAAAATTTCTGTTTTTAAAAATATCCTAATAAGGATTAACCTAACAAGGGAAGTCAAAGACCTCTACAACAAAAATTATCGGACGGGCTGGAGCGGTGGCTCAGAGGTTTTGGCGCTTGCCTGGCAAGCACGAGGACCTGGGTTCAAACCCCAGCACCACGTACACAACTGAGTGTTGGAGCAACTAAGGCCATGTGAAAAACTCAATAAAGTTGTTCCTCTCTTTCTCTGTCTCTCTCACTGTCCCTCTCTCTTAAAAAAAAAAAAAAAATTTATCGGACATTGAAGAAAGAAATCCAAGATGACCTGAGAAGATGCAAAGATGTTTCATGCTCTTGGTTAGGTAAAATATAATAAAAATGGCCATTCTGCCAAAAGCTCTATATTGATTCAATGCAATCCTCCTCAAGATATCAACGTCATTCTTTACCAATATAGAAAATACAATTCTCAAATTCATTCGGAACAATAGGAAACCCAGAATAGCCAAAACATTACTAAGCAAGAAAGATGAAACAGGTGGTTTTGCTGTACCAGATCTAAAACTATGCTATAGATCTATAGTAACAAAAACAGCATGGTACTGTTATGAAGACCAAATGAATAGAAGACCCTGAAACAAACCCACAAATCTTTAAACACCTGATCTTTGACAAAGGGGGACAAAAATAACATAGAGGCGAAAAAGCCTATTCAACCAATTGTGGGGCACAAACTGGACAGCCACTTGCAGAAAGTTGAAACTAGACCCTTACCTTTCTCATTGCATAAAAATCAAATCAAAATGGATCAAGGAACTAGGAATTAAAGCAGCGACCTTGCAACTGATGGAAGATAAATTAGGTCCAGCACTCCAGCATTTGGGAGTAGAGTAGGCAAAGACTTTCTCAACATGTCTCCTAAAGTGAAGGAAATAAAGTCAAAAATCAGTGAGTGGGATGCCATAAAGCTAAGAAGCTTTTGCACTGTCAAGGAAATAATCAAAATTGTCAAGAGACTCCCTGCAGAATGGGGGAGAATCATGGCCTGTGATTCTTCTGACAGGGGACTCATATCTAGAATCTACAAAAATCTCAACCTCAAAAACATAATACAATCAATAAATGGGCCAAAGAGCTAAATAGAAACTTCTTAGCAGAGGGCATTGAACAAGCCAATGAATACATGAGAAAGTGCTCTAAATCACAAGTAATTCAAGAAATGCAAATGAAAACTACATTAAGATTTCACCTCACACCAGTTAGATTGGCAAAAATGAAGAAAATAAACAAAAATATGATGAACCCACCATATGATCCTACTAT
>PVKS010051501.1:0-11321 GCA_004027875.1 Aplodontia rufa | reverse complement strand
CGGCAACGGTGAGTGGTGGAAGGACGGTGTCTGGGGCCGCGGGCTGCATTCGCATTGGTAGCTGTGGGTGAGCGTCTGGAGCGGGGTGGGGAGGACGCCAAGCCTGACCCAAGGTGCTTGGGGTTCGGCAGAGGGGTAGGAAGGGTCATGCAGAGGATGGACTCCTGACTCCCGACTCCCACACGTTCTGCTGCGTCTGGAAACTACAGAGAAATCTGAGGAAGGAGGGAGGGAAGGAGGAAGGAAGGAAGGAAGGAAGGAAGGAAGGAAGGAAGGAAGGAAGGAGGAAGGAAGGAAGGAAGGAGGTGACAGGGTACAATCCACAGGAAGGGAATCCGGCAGATGTTACCAAGGTGCCCCTGACTACTTCAGAGTGCGGGATCCGGAATCCCAGATTTAAAAATGGGCACACGCCTGTCAACCCAGCGGCTCAGGAAACTGGGGCCGGAGGACCACACTTTTGAGGCCAACCTCAGCAACTTAGGGAGGCCATCAGCAATTTAGCGAGACTCTGTCTCAAAATAAAAAATAAATAAATAAAAAAGGCTGGGGATGTTGCTCAGTGGTTAAGCACCCCTGGGTTCAAGTCTGGCACAAAATAAAAGAAAATTAGAGTAAATTGCAGTATCTGTTCCACAGATATCAACCATGATTTCAAGGAACAAAGATGCTCTCCATAACTCACGTGAACGGGATTTTCCAGAGGACGCTATCCAGGTTTAAAGGGTCAATGCATGAACAGCCAAGTTGAAGCACAGGAGCAACTTGGTGAACGATTGAAGTTGGTCCTCTCTGCTTCGGGGGCTGGAAAATAATTCCACTGCTTCTGTGAGACCTAGCGTGGGTGACAAACGCCCTTCTCAGACCTCTGTAGGAAACCGGTCTTGGAGGAGGTGGCCAGGACTTGGTCCTGCTCCTCAGGAATTGGACTGAGAGCAAGACAGAGTACAGCTGCAGCAGCCCCAGCCCGATGACCGCGGATCTGCTGCAACGCAGGCAGCTGGGATCCCACTGGCTTCCTCCCTCCATTGCAACCTGTCAGATGCGGTGGCTGATCCACCAAAATCGTGTTTCCCACTTGTATGGTAAGGCAGGGTTGAATCTTTTTCTTTAACTACTGCATTGATGGAATACCTCATATTGATTCTACGCATCTAGTTAACATCTAGCTACGTTTATTTCAGATACAGGAGCAATGGAGAAGAGTCTTAATCGAGGCTGTGACTTCATTAGCATTCCTAGGGGACAGGCAGGGGTGAGTATGAGCACAGGAGGGGAAGGGCAAAATCCCATCCACTGGACCCGCTGTGCTGACCCCACAGCTTCCTTCTCCAAGAAGCAGTTGACCCTCAGCCAGGCCTGGCTTAAGTAGACAGACTCTGTCCCATTCCTCAGCAAACTGCAGGAGAAATGCAGCCCCCAGGTAATGTCCCCAAGAGGAGCCCAGGTGACCCTGAAGGGGGACTTCTGTGAGCAGACCCTGAAATTCAGGGAGGTGATGATGAATCCTCCTAAGCAGGAAATTTGCACGCATGCGTGGTTAGGAATCCGCTTAGAACCCATCAGCAGGGCCAACGTGACCTGCAGTGGTCCTGACACCGGGGACTTGAAAGTCACCCTCTTGTCAATCATAAGTCAAGAGGCGGAGCTGGGGGGACTCTCTGCAAACTTCCCTGGGACCCCTATAAAACTGGGGTGCAGGAGGGGCATGCTGTCGCTGTCCTCTCTAGAGGACCCTTCTGTCCCTTGATAGTGTCCCTTTCCCCTTTCCCATCCTGTCAATAAGCCTCTGTCTGTTACTCTGAGTGACAGGTCTGAATTCCTAAAGACTTGAAGATAGGGTTCAATGATTGCAGGGGAATCTTCACACTGCCTCAGTCTCCTGCAATGTCCCAGCTCCGTCAAACAGCACGAACATAATTGCTTTTTAGTAGCCAATGCATATTTTTTTGTTTATTCTTCAAGCTATTGGAACGTGTTTCTTTTTCTGATTCTTTGCTCAATGGGTTCCTATGCATTTACACAATGTCCCTTTTTGAGTCTTGATTTTACATCCTGCTCCTTAGCTGAACGTGCTCATCTGCTGTAGATGTCTTCTGGTGCAAAGTTGGTCAATGCATATTTATTGAAAATCTGGAAAAGTCCTGCTGTTCCATGTGTGTGTTAAGTCATGGCTCTGCTCCCTGAGATCTGATCCTTATCATCCTCAAATCACACCTGCTTGAAGGACAAAGTCACATTGTCTCTTCTTACCCATGTTATTAACTAATTAAAGAAGCGGGTCCTCCTTGAATCTATGCCCACCGCGTTTAATTACCACTATTAATCAAATCCTGGTGAGGGAGAGTGGAATTAATAAGCCTGAGAAGCCACATCGTCCCTTATGGTAGAAACAGCGTCTCTGTGGTCTCCCTTAGAAAGTCTTAAGAATGTGCAAAAAAAATGCACAAAAAACACCGTATCTTTCTCAGCTCTGTTCAGGGTGTTGCAGCACCGTAAGAGGTGGAGAATTCTGCAGATGTGCAGCTCAAGGATACAGGGACTTTCCACGGACATTGCTTCCATCACCAAATGTCCAGATAGGTGGCTGTTTCTCTGTTTAATGAGCCAACTCCATGCAAAATCTACCGGCATTTGCAATGGCTGTACATTGCTTCCTTTGGCAAAAATTGATTTATTCTCAATTCTCTTTTCTGCTGGGATTTTTTTTTTTTTTAAGGAATCTCTCACACAACCAAACATCCACATGCTCTCTACGCATGGGTTAAAAATCCTTGGCCACGTTTCCTGAGCACTGAGTCAGGACAGGGGTCCATTATTTTAGGACCTGCTGATCACCCAGACCTAATGACGGACAGACCACACCGGAACAAGATCACGTGACTTGGCAAACTCTCCAGCTGTGCAAAGTTCCTGCTCTATCCTCTTCTCCTTCTTCATAAGGTCATTGTCACCTTCGGAGGAGAGGACAAAGGATACAGATGACCAAGTCTTACCAAATCCGTCATCCTCAGCATTGTTCCTCTTGTCATAAATGACTGCACTCACCATTTCTTACTATTCAGAGAGGTCTTCTCAGTAAAGATACCTACAAAAAACAGGACCAGCTCTTTTTTTTCTTAATTTTGTTCTGTTTTTTCTCTTCTTACCCTCAACATCTGCCAACCTCCACCATTTCGCTGACTCTGGATTCTCTGTTTATAATTGCATTCTGTGTCTCGCATGTGTCTTACATCCTGCAGCAAATTGGCTTAGGAATATGCGTTAGTAACTGTGGACTCACCACCTTCGTAGGCTTAGGGCCTCTCTAAGGTGCTGAGGCTGGCCTCCAATTTGCGATCCCCCTGTCTCAGCCTCCCAAGCCACTGGAATTACAGGCGTGCACCACTGCACCTGGCTGTACCATCTGTTTTAAGTATGTGGAAATATTGTTAAAAGATCACACATATGTATGGTAAAATGATCAGTAAGTTAAGCCAATTAGCATATCAGTTTCCTTACATAATCACTTTTCACTGTATAGTAAGAGAACCTAAAATCTTCTCTCTTAACAATTTTTTCAGGATACTGTATATCGTAAGAACTGTAGCCATTATACGGAGCATTTTATTTCTAGACATTTTTGTCCCATCAGGCTCAACTTTTGTGCCATTAGACCAGCATTTCCCAGTATTCCTACTGCAGATAAAGCATTGCACTCTGTTTTTATCTGCCTGTGTTAGGTTCCACACGCAAGTGACATCTCTGAGCATTTGTCATTCTGTAAGTGACCTTTGATTGAGCATGGTCTTCTCCATGTTGTCACAATGGATTTTCCTCTTTCATACAGTTGAGTAATATCACCAGGGTTCATGCAATCAAAATAAAATTACCCACAGCTCCACTTTCCCAAGGGTGCAGAGCCCACACTTCCAAGGGACCCAAGTTCAACATGGCGCCCAAATGCTCCCACGGGGAGCTGGGAGTGTGGAGCCATTGCAGACGGCTTCTAAACTGGCCTCATGAGCTCAGGGTGTGCAAGTCCCTCTCTGTTGAGGTCCTGACATGCATTGCTCTATGGGAGATGCATTTATGGGAGGGGACGCCATCTCAAGACATGCTCATGACAGACCTTGAAGCCAACGTCTGCATCTTTGGAGCAAAGTCCACTTTTCCCGGGAGGTGACCATTCTCATTATAGGGACCGCACTTCAACACTGGATCTTAGATCTGTTGGTTTTACATTTGTCCCTCTTCCAATATCCTGCCATTAGAGAAAAATATCCAAGGACCCTCATGTTGCTATAACCCAAAGTCCCCTACAAATGCATCTGTTTATTTAATCCTGAGACTCACTCAGTGGACGAAGATGTCCTGAAATTTGGGTCTCCTTTCCGTCACACACTGTCAGTACGCAGCTCTTCCCATCTTAACTATGCATATACGAACCTGATTGCATCACAAGAACGTATATTCTAAGCAAAAGGAATCTTAGTCATTGCACAATCTGCCTTTAAAGATTTTTCCAATGTTCTTTCAACTGGTGTTCATTCATCTTACCTCCCCCTGGGTGCACAGAAACGTTTTTTCCGTCTTTCCAAAACTGAGTGTTAGACCACATATCTTTTCGTTAACCTAACAACGTGGAGTGGTGGCTGAGTGGTTGGAACACTTGCGTGGCATGAGTGAGGTCCTGGGTTCAAACCCCAGCACCACGTACAGAAATATACATTGGCGAAACAAAGGCCATGTACAAATATATAAATTTGATTCTCTCTCTCTTTCTCTCACTTTATCCCTGTCTTAAAAAAAAAGACAAAATAATAATAATAATAATAATAAATAATAATAATGTAAAAAAAGTGGTCTTTCCTCAGTAGATGCTCACATTTTGTAAAATGTGTCCAAAACCAGAGTCAGTAGAGAATATCCTGAATATGATAAGATCCAACCCAAAAGAGAGCAGGCTCCTTTCCCTAAAGAGTATGGAAGTTTTGAAGAGGGTTACGGAATTGCTAAAGTTTGAGTTTTCCATCTTACATTTTCCAAAGCGGAAACCCAGGACTTTCTCTTTTTTCTGTTGAATACTTTGTTCTATTACAGGAACCCAATTATATTTTCTATCAAACACAAAATATCACTCCTAGCAGATTATCACTGTACGGGATGAACTTGGTTTTCGGGAATTCCTCCAGGCTCTGGATGATGAAGTTATACAGGAAACTCTTGGAAAATGAGTTTTTAGTGCATCCCTGGGGAACTTTCACCAACTTGATGATTAGCTAGAGAGACACCTCCAACCCTATCCTCGGGACATCCGCTCCACCGGTTCCAAGATCCTGCGCTCGACTATCATACAGGGCCAAAACGGTCATCTTCGCTATGAGAATATCATGGGGAATTTTGACAGCCATTTTTTGGCAAGGTAAAATCTTGATGGATTGATTGATTTTAATTTTATTGTAATGAACCATCTTGCACCTGATCCTAATTCAGAATCATCCCTACGTCACCCGCACCCCAGTCTCTTCTGTATTCCCCCTGTAACAGATATGTCTCTCCCTCTCTCTCCCCCTACATATATGATTCTATATGTGTGATGCTGTGACATATATGTGTGTGTGTGTGTGTATCAATAATTGTGCATTTTGCAAAATTAAATGGTTATATCAGTTTTATTTGGCTTCTCGGGGGAATGCTTTTATTTTACAATATAATGATGTCCGTGGTGAACGTACATAAATGCAAACAGCACAGAGACAACTAACAAGACTCGTCTTTCACTTAAGAAGGTGAAATTACGAGCAGGCATAGTGGCAGGTGCGTTGTATTCTCAGTGACATCGGAGGCTGAGGCAAGAGGTTGATAGATTAGTAAAGTTGTAAGGAATTTGGATAGACCTCATTTCAAAATAAAACATTAAAAGGGGTGTGGATGTGGCTGAGTGGTGAACTATGTCCGGGTTCAATCCCCAATGCCAATAGTAATGATAATAATAATAAAAATATAGAAAATACAACTACTGTTTGACAATATTAAGGTGATATCCTCAATGGAAAGACTGCTACTCATATTTTGCAAATAGTGATTTTAAAAAAAAGAAAGGACGTAGGGATTGGAGCAGTGGCTCCGCAAGGACGGCATTTGCTGGCATGTGCAAGGACTCGGGTTCGAACCCCAGCAGCACGTTCACAACAAAGTCTCGGAGCAACGAAAGCCACGTGAGAACCTAAATAAAATTGATTCTCTCTCTCTCGCTGTTCCTCTCTCTCTCTAAAAAAAGAAAGGAGAGACGCGTTCCAAAAGGTCCATCAGTGTTAAAATCACATTAGCAGGAGATGAAGCTGTCAAGGCAAAAATTAATGCATGGGAAATCATGAATAATCCAGCCCATAATCTAAGCAAAGCACAGGAAGGGTTTTCTTTCCTTCATGTGCTCAAAGTCCACATGCAACTGTCACTTCTTTCTACGTCAAAACTCTGGCTTGGAGGCTGGTGTATTTGCAGGAAAAGTCAGGCAACCTGGCAACGGTAGAGAGAGAACTCTACTTCTTACAGCTGAGACCAAGGGCATGGGTCGTGGTTATGAAAGAAGACAGATACGGAAATCCCCATCGCCCCGCCAGAAACACCACCAACCCCAGTGCTCATCACGGTGCACCGAGGGACCCTGCACGTGGATGTGGAATTGGGGAACAGGGAGAGCCCCGGAGACTCCAGGCATCTGGACGAAGCCCACAGCAAGTGGAAGAGAACACTGATTCTTGCAGAAGATCCAAGAAGACACAGAGTTAGCAAGCTCTTGACCCTGAGCACATTTTAATTTCCCCATTGCCCATCGTGACCACGCGCCAAGGTAACAAAAATGAGGCTCAGGAAACATCAAGGGGTCCAACACCAGGAATCCAAATTTAAGGACCAACGAAGAATTGAAATTTTTGCAAAATAGAAGAAATATAATAGAAAAAAGGCAAAGAAAAAATGGCATTGTAGATAGTATAAAACAAGAAAACAAATCATTGTAGTCTGCAAAAATAATGAGGGATAAAAGCATTGGGATTGCATATTAAAATTTAAAAATTTGTTCTCTAAGATCTGTGTCATAAACTACAGAATGCCTGGTTTACTTTGGAGAAATTTCCATTAGCACTTGAGAAAAATTTGTATTGCAGAATCTGATCGTGTGTATGCAATGAATATAAATGAAGTCAGGTACTGGAAAGACGGAATATTCTATACCTACGCGGATCAATATTTCCCTAGTTTCTCCACCAATTGCATTGATAATTCCTTTAAAATCCCCATGCATTCCTATACGTTACAAGCTTCTTCAGTTTCTTTATCCTTTATTGTGAAGGTATTATAATGAGCACACGCACACTGATACTTCCCACATTCTACTGATACGTGCATCTCTAGGATGGATGCTATCTTATTTCCTGTAGCTTCAAATTTAATCTTGAAGTTTAGTTCTTTTTTGCAACAGTATTTTACTCTGATTTTTCACTGCTATAACAAAAAAAAAAAAAAAAACAGAGGAGGAGAACTTTATTTGGGGCTCATGGTTTCAGAGGCTCAGACTGTGGTTGGCCAACTCCATAGCTCTGGGTTCAAGATGAGCAGAGCATCATGGTGGAAGTGGGTAGAGGAGGAGAGCAGCTCAGGACCCAGAGCCAGGAAGCAGACAGAGATGGAGAAGCCAGGGACAGGATAGAGTCCCCAAAGGCACAGCCCAGAGACCTCCTCCTCCAGCCACACTCCACCTTCCTGCAGTCCCCACCCAGTTAGTCTATGCAAGTGGATTAATCCACTATTAGGTTGCACCTCTCAGGACCTGGCACCAGGAAGCAGACACAGATGGAGAAACCAGGGACAGGATCTAGTCCCCAAAGGCACAGCCCAGAGACCTTCTCCTCCAGCCACACCCCACCTACCTGCAGTCTCCACCCAGTTAGTCCATGCAAGTGGATTAATCCACTATCAGGTTACACCTCTGAGTACCTGGAACCAGGAAGCAAAGAGAGAAGAAGCAGCTAGGGACAGCATATAGTCCCCAAAGACACAGCCCACTGACCTCCTCCAGCCACACCCCACCTGCCTAGTCACCACCCAGTTAATCTATGCAAGTGGATTAATCCACTATTAGGTTGCACCTCTCAGGACCTGGCACCAGGAAGCAGAGACAGTTAGAGAAGCCAGGGACAGGATGTAGTCCCCAAAGGCACAGTTCAGTGACCTCCTGCTCTAGCCACACCTCACCTGCATACAGTCAACACCCAGTTAGTCCATGCAAGTGGATTAATCCACTGCTTGGGTTCCACCTCTCAGGATGTGGCACCAGGAAGCAGAGAGCTCTGCTCACCAGGGATGTGCATTTAGCCCAAAATACCATAAGATTCCCTAAAGCAAACCTGCTTTCTTCTTCCTCTATTTCCAACAGTTGTCCATTCCTCCTGCTAAAAATGAGAGCCTGTCACCGCGTTGGCTTAGTGCCTTCGTGAACCTGCTCAGGTCCTTTTCTGTGATTTCCTGGCATGTGCGGAGCTCAGGAATTATCCTCCCATCCTGCTTCTCCTGTCCATCAATCTTCAAGCCAGCCTGCGCCAGAGCACACTCCCTGCAGCCCGGGGTCCACCTTCACCATGCGCAGAGGCACAGCCTCCAGAAATTCTGTAGTGGAGAAGAACTGCGTTCAGAGTCCTCATTCTTTTGCACTTGTTGGACACGTCTTGAGTATTTCTTCACTTTCAATTCTCCTGCACTCGAGGTAGAATTGCAAAAATTCAAGATTGCAGCTTTCCTGGGAGGAATGCTATTGGAGGCATTTAAAAAGAAGCACATATTTCAATTTTTAATGCACAGCTCATTATAGTGCAAATATAAGGTATACAATGTGACACTTTCAAAAAAGTACATGCTATGTAGCAAACAGAGCAGGGTAACTAGCCCATCCCTCACTTGATACATTCACCATTTTTGTGTGTGTGTTGGCAGCATTCAAAACCCTCTCTGATTTGGGTGCAGCAACACACACACTGTAATCCCTGCTGTTCAGGAGGCTGAGGCAGGAGGATCAACAATTTGAAGGCCACTTTCACCAACTTGGAGAGAGCTTGTCTCAAAATAGAAATAAGACTGTGGATGTAGCTCAATAGCAGAGCAGACCTGGGGTCAATTCTTGCTACTACTAAAAAATAAATGAATAAAAATCATACGTGTCTGCTACCTACTTTGAAGTACTCATTTGTTCTCAGAGTTACTCTTCTTTGCGGTAAATATTAGAGGCGATTCCTCCCACCCATGTTTATGCACCTGTTAACCTATGTCTCTCCATCCCTCCCTTGTGCCTGTTTTTCTAAAAATGTCTTCATCTACAAAGTCTTTTTTTTGTTTGTTTGTTTGAAGGGATTGAACAAAGGGTTGCTTAACCACTGGGCCACATCCTCAGCCTTTTTATATTTTAATTTTGAGACAAGGTCTTCTGAGTTGCCTTTGGCCTCCCTAAATTGCAGAGGCTGGCCTCCAGCTTACTACAATCCTTGTGCCTAGGCCTCTTCAGTCACTAGGATTGCAGACTTGTGCTACAATACCCAGCGTGAAGCATCTTCCAATAAGCTTCTTTCTGCTAAATTGGGAATAAAGAAGCCCCCTTAGCTGAAATCTAGTCAGGTGGATGGCCAGGGCTTTTTCAGGCTGGTGACACATATGTGAGAGAAATGTCTCTCTCTTTCCTCCTTGACCTTGTTCAATTCTACTGAAGCAACTATCTTTCCTATAGTCCAGAAAAAAGAAAAAATCCCATAGTTAATTGTCCTTCATTTTTTTTGTATTACCTTGACCCAATCTTATAATCCACAAATTAAAACTGAATGTACTCAGGCACAGCGGCACATGCCTGTAATGCCATTGGCTTGGGAGGCTGAGGCGGGAGGATTGCAACATTGGAGGCCAGTCGCAAATTAATTTGGTTCTTCAGTTTCCGTCTATAACTTCCAAGTGCCTGCTGAGACATTTTCAAAAATGAGCAACATAAACCTGTATTATTTATTAGAATCAGCTCCAAAAAAAGAAAATATAATTATTTGGGGCATGAGCCACGGCTCAGCAACTGGAGCACTTACCTGGCATGCGTGAGGCCGAGGGTTCAAACCCCAGCACCACACACACAGCTAAGCATCAGAGAAACACAGTCCAGATGGAAGAACAAATAAAATTGATCATCTCTTTCTCTGTCTCTCTCTCCTTCCCTAAAAACAAATTATTTTGAAACGAATGTTTCTATGAAGCAATTTAATCCAATTACCAATTCTTCTGATGGGGTTTCTAACACAATCTCTCAGGTAAAGATTCCTGCTCTGAAAGAAAGGTGAAATCATTGGATTCTTCCAAGCATGGGTTGGATAATAATGAAATTAAAGTCGTAGCCACCTGCTCCCCAGTGTCCATTCAAAACAGTTCCCTATTTAGCTTTTAGGCTGAATCTGCATGATTTTTGGGGTGTGCGTGTTTAGAAATGACTCACTGTGTCCTTCTTAGTATTTAAGAGTGAAATGCATGATTATTCTCACGTGACTCTCTGCACATCTGTTAATAATGATAAGGGACAAACACATGGGACTGTGGGACTCCGGAGGTCAAAGGAATTATTCTATAACTGCCTCATTCTGCGGACCCCATGTGGTTGCTTTTCCAAGAAAAAACTGTCCAGCAGTCCTGCCTGGTCCAACCGGACAGCTGTGTCCCATTCCTGAGCCAAGTGCCTGTTATCTGCATGAGAAATGCAGTCCCCAGATAATGTCCCTAAGAGGAGTCCAGGTGACCCTGAAGGGGGGACTTCTGTGAGCAGATCCTGAAACTCCGGGAGGTGAGGATGATTCCTCCTGTGCAGGAAATCTGCAAGCTTGCATGGTGAGGAATCCCATTAGAACCCATCAGCATGGCCAAGGTGACCTGCAGGGGTCCTGGAAGTGGGGACTGGAAAGTCACCCTGCTGTCAATCAAAAGTCAAGAGGAGGAGCTGGGCGAGGACTGGAAAGTCACCCTGCTGTCAATCAAAATTCAAGAGGAGGAGCTGGGCGGGGACTGGAAAGTCACCCTGCTGTCAGTCAAAAGTCAAAAGGTGGAGCTGGGCGGGGACTGGAAAGTCACCCTGCTGTCAGTCAAAAGTCAGGAGGAGCTGGGCGAGGACTGGAAAGTCACCCTGCTGTCAATCAAAATTCAAGAGGAGGAGCTGGGCGGGGACTGGAAAGTCACCCTGCTGTCAGTCAAAAGTCAAAAGGTGGAGCTGGGCGGGGACTGGAAAGTCACCCTGCTGTCAGTCAAAAGTCAGGAGGAGCTGGGCG
>PVKS010051500.1:0-11120 GCA_004027875.1 Aplodontia rufa | reverse complement strand
TACTAGGCAAAAAATTATTAGGGCATTCATTTCCCCATTCCACTAGTGACATTTTCACGGGTCCATTCTTGTATGCAGTTATCACTTCATCTTATTTTGATGCATTCCAGACACTGGCACACTTCTCCCTAAATACCTCAGCATGCATAGCACTAATGAGAGTCCAATATTTGAATTTATAATTTCCATGCAATATTTGTGTACAATCAAATTCACAGACATATTGATGAATGTATGTATTTATTGCTACTGAGGATTGAACCCTGGGGTGCTTTAGCATGTAATCCCCATCCCTTTCTGTTTTTTATTATGAGACAGGGTCTTTCTTGCTAAGTTGTTGAGACTGGCCTTGAACTTGTGATCCACCTGCCTCACAAGTTGCTGGGATAATAGGTGTGTGCTACCACATCTGGCTACAAATCTGCACATTTTAGAAGAATTCATAATTTTATGTAACCCTAAACCCTATCAACATACAAAATACTTCCATCATCTCCAGAAAAGTTCCTTCATAACCCTTGCCCAATCATTCCCCTGCTCTACCCTCAAACACCCATTTTCTGATTTTTTCCATTAGAAATTGATTTTGCCTTTTCTGGAACTCCACAGAGATGGAATAATTGAGTATACACTCTTCTGTATCTGACTTCTTTACCTCAGCATAATGTTTTTGAAGTCTATCTATGTTGTTAGTCAATATCAATAGTTCATTCCTTTTAAAATGTTGAATAGTATTCCACTGTATGAGTATATCAGTTCACTAATCATTCTTCTATTGATGAATACTTGGGATATCTCCAGTTTCTGGCTATTGTAAATAAAGCTACTATGAAAATGCATATATAATATTTTTGGTTTTTAAAGATAGGATCAAATGTGTGTGTGTGTGCACGCGCACAATGTGCACACACATTTCTGTTGAACATCTTGTATGTGAGAGGGATGAAGGAAGAGACCTGTGTTTAATTCAAGTACAATTATCCTTATTCTAAAAACAACAACATCAACCCATAAATGTTATTTATTCTTACTCATTAGGCTAGCAGTTGAATGCAATCAATAGTGGTTACTTGAATCGATGTGAATCAATATTCCCTATCACAAACTGATGTATATATATACTCATCAAATATATTTCTGTTGCTAATTCTCAATTGTTTTTATTATATTTTTCCTATTCAGTATGTTATTAAACATATAGAACAAGCATTTTTTCTTTCTTCCTTTCTTTTTTTGTCTCCTTTCCCTTCCCTTCCCTTTTCTCCCTGTTTCCCTGCCTTCTTTCCTGCTCAACAGCCCCATTTTACCCCAGTCTCCTTCTGGCTTTCTCATGTGAAAACGGAAAATTTCAGGCTTACTAAGGGAAGGAGGTAGGGGAAGATCAGCCTAATAAAGGGAAGGAAGTTACTAAGGAATCTTGTTTCTTTCTAAAGATTTCCACCAGCTAGATGAAGAATTAAGACAGGGGCATCTTGAACACTGCACAGTCTTAGGAAAGAGCTTCAGACTTCATGCACCCACTGAGCAGAGAGCTGGAGAGGAGGGCACTGGGGACACTTTTTCAATTGGGTAGCCCCAAACATTTACAAGTGCTCAGGACAGAATCAGTGTCATTCTTAACTTGGCGCCTCCTTGGCCATCCAGATAGATTTTGTTATAGATGTAGAACCTGGCTCTCTGTAGCTTAAAAATACAGGCTTGAAATCATAGTGGGTAGATGGCCCAAATTACCCATCTGTTATTGAGTACGAGCAAGGGCTTGTTAGTAAAAATAGTGGTGTTTCACAATTTTTGGCAAATGATTTTGAGTTACATTTAAAATTCCTGGAAGCCAGAAGCTTCTGGATAGTGTATGAATCACAAAAAGGAAAGCCAATACTTTTATGCATTAAACGTGGCTCTTTAATGACCTACTATGACTCCTTAGGAATGACAGCCACACATCTCAGATCTTCCAGTAGATTCCTGACTCAAATAATTTGTTGTGTTTTGTTTTGTCTTAGATTGTGTGTGGATGCTTAACTAATTGACAATAGTAATTTCATTATCTTGAATTCAGTGCATCCTGAAATCATAAGGAATTATCAGGACAAACAAGGTCCCACCCAGAAATTCTCCAATCAAGGGCCTGATGGTAATGTATATATTCACATGTGAAAATTCACATGAGAATTTTCCAAGGTAGAGATTTAGGATTTGCTCAGTCCCTAAACAGAATTCTAAGATTTGGTTGCTTCTCTCTCTGTTTTACATTTTTTTGGTGAATATTTTTTCTTTATTTAACTGATAACCTAAAACAAAAATTACACATATTAATGGAGTGCCATGTGATATTTTAATACATATGTATATAGTGCAATGTTTAATTCAGGTTAAACATAATATGTCTTTTCAAATTTTATCATTTCTTTATTGTGAAAACATTCTGAATCCCATATTAAAGCTTTTTGAAATATGCAATATGTGATTGTTATTTATAGTCACCCTACTGTGTAACAGCACTCCAGAACTTCTTTACTCCTGTTTAAATGTACCTTGGCATCCATTGATCAAACTTTCTCTCTTCCCACTACTCTCCCCAGCTTCTGGTAGCTATAATTTCATGCTCAACTTATATATGAAATCAACTTTTTTAGATCCCACATATGACTGAGATGATGTGGTTCTTGTCTTTCTGTGCCTGTCTTATTTCACTTAACATGATGATCTCAAATTCTAACCATTTGTTGCAATTGATAGGATTTTATTCTTTCTTTTTTTTCTAAGAGAGAGGGACAGTGAGAGAAAGAGAATTAATTTAATTTAGTTTTTTTATGTGGCTTTCATTGCTCCAACACTTCATTGTGTACGTGGCACTGGGGTTTGAACCCACATCTTGCATGTGCCAGGGAAGCACCATAAATGCCAAGCCACCACTCCAGTCCTGATTTTATCCTTTCTTATGGTTGAATAGTATTCCATGATGTATATGTACCACATTTTCTTATGCATTCAATTGATGGATACTTCATATCTTGGCCATTGGAAATAATGCTGCAATGAACACTGAAGTGCAGATGACTCTTTGAAATACTGATTTTGTTTCCTTTGAATATGTACTCAGGAGTAGGATTGCTGAATCCTACATTTTTAGTCTTTTGAGGACTCACCATATTGTTTTCCCTAATGGCTGCACCAATTCACATTTACACCAACAGCATGCAAGGATTCCATTCTCCACTTGTCTTTACTCTTTTTTATAGTAACCATTCTTACTGGGGTGAGGTGATAACTTGTGATTTTGATTTGCAATTTGATTTGATTTGCAATTCCCTGATGATTAGTTTTTTTATATACTTGTTGGCCATTCATAAACCTTCTTTTAAGAAATGTCTATTTAGCTCAGTGTAGTGACACATGCCTCTAATCCCAGGGACTTGGAAGGCTGAGGCAGGAGGATCACAAGTTTGAAACCAGCCTCAGCAATTTAGCAAGGCCCTAAGTAACTTAGAAAGACTCTGTCTCAAAATAAAAATAAAAAAATAAAATGTTGGGGGATGTGGCTTAGTGGTTAAGTGTCCCTGCATTCAATCCCTTATAAAAAGGAAGAAAGAAAGAAAGAGGAGGAGGAGGAGAAGAAGAAAGAGAAAAAAAAAACAAAGAAAAAATGTCTGTTTAGGACTATTGCTCATTTTTCAACCAGTTTATTTATTTTATTGCTATTGAGTTTTTGGAGTTTCTTTATGTATTCTACTGTTAACTCCTTATTGGTTGTATAGTTTGTAAATCTTTTCTTCCATTCTGTATATTATCTCTTTACTCTGATAATTGTTTCCTTTTCTGCGCAGAAACTTTTTAGTTGGATATGATCCAATCTGTCTAGTTTTGCTTTTGTTTTCTCTCCTTTTTTGGTCTTATCCCTAAATATCATTCCCCAGTCCAATGTCCAGAAGCATTTCCCCTATTCTTTTTTTTAATACTTCCAATAATCATTCCTACCTATAAAATTATATACAGAATATAGTGTGATTTATTCTTAAAATATTAATTTCAGCATTTTGTGTTGGAAAATATTTGGTAAATGGTAGTGTTTTAGTCATTTTTTCACTGTTCTGACCCAAGGACCTGACAACAATTTCAGGAGGAAAAGTTTATTTTGATGGCTCATGGTTTCAGAAGTCTATGTCCACAGAAGGCCGGCTCCATTCCTCCAGGCTTGAGGTGAGGTAGGACATCGTGGTGACAGAGGGAGCAGAGAGCTCAAGGCATCACATCAGGAAGCAGAGCAGAGAGAGATACTCAACCCCAGATACAGAATATACACCCCAAAAGCACACCCCCAAGGACCCACCTCCTCCAGCCACATCCACCAGCCCACAGCTGCCAGTGAATCCCTATCAGGGGATTAATTTACTGATGGGGTTAAGGCCTTTAAAACCCAATCATTTCACCTCAGCATTCCTGAATTGCCACACATGAGCTTTTGTGGGACACCTCACATTCAAACCATAACAGATGATCTAAAATTTTTTGTGACTATGGTACATGCTCAAGTACTTTCAATTGCCAAAGAGTTTAAGTTAGAAAGTTTTCCTATTTTGTTACATGAATTGTTGAAAATTTAGCAATAATCTCTCAAAATTAAAAACTGATTGCGTTAAAGGGCTGAGAGAAGATATAAAATATATTAGCTAACAGTCTTCATGGAAATAGAGAAAATAGGGAAAAGGCCTAGTAATTGTTTTAAGGTTATTTTTAATGAGTGTACTGCTATTTTTTAATATTGGGATATGATCTATATTTTTAAAAAAGTTTATAAAATCATTTGGTTATTTATAGTTTAAATTTCTTTCTCATTTTGTTTCCGAATTGCACTAAATATGGTTTTATATAACTATAACTATTGTTTTACATATTTTGTTTTAAAATATGGATTAATGCCTACTTTCAAATGTATTGAGTACTTAATATTGAATGCCATATGTAATGTTTAATGAAGTCAGTAGTTGTCAATTCAGAACACATTTTCTCAAAAAAAATAGTGTTACAGAGGGATCTTGTCCCTGGCTTATATCATAGTTTAGTTCTGCATAATATTTTACCTGGGCCACTTACAACAACCTTCAAATTTTCTTTGCATTCACTGTTGTCTCCTGCTGAGCAGCTTCTAGAAGAGTTTGATGAGTCAGTTCCGTATTGGGGCAGTGTGTACGTGTGGGGAGGGCACAGCTCTTCATTGCATTCAATATTGGTCCGAGGCCTTTTTAATTTTGGTCCTATCTGCTTTTGCAGGCCTATTTCCGGTCACACCTCTCTGCTTCAGTTTCTCTTGCTCCAGCAATCCCCAAATCTTTACTCTTCAGTAAACACATTGCATCTCCCTACGTTGTGTGGTTGGAGATTAGAGAATACCCCTAAAACATGACTTTGTTCTTTTTTGCATGCTGACCAATTTGATCTAAATGAAATCAAAAGGACTTGAAAGCATGCTCAGAGGAACTGAGGTCTGCCTAACTTTTCTTTGGTTCTCCCACTGCCAGAACTGGGAAAGGTTTATTATAAAGTTCCCGTTATCTACATAATGATTTGTCCAAAGAGGGCATGATCGTCTTCAATCTTCCCACTGAAATTTTACTTGTTATAAATGAAATCAAACACATGGTCGGGTGTGGGTGAGCAAGGCAGAAATTTTACTTCAGGTGAAGGGTGAAAGAAAAATGTGCGCCTCGAAAGGGAGTGAGGGGTTTTTAATGCCGACCTGATGCAATACTGCCCTTCACCCTAATTGGAGGAGCTCAGGTGCACAGTCTGCATGATTGGCTGTGATTAAGTGGAGGCATGTGCTAAAGGAAGTAGGCGGCGACTGGGAGATAATGGGGATGGGGGTCGCTGCACACGTGGCGAGAGTAGTAGGGATTCCATGTTCACCGAAAGAAGATGGCTGGGTACCGGAAGGGTCCTTGGAAAGAAGTGGGCGGACATAGGTGAGGGAGTTGCTATCTTCAAAGGGGGAGGGGGAATCTAAAATGGAGGTAGTAGATTATACATCACAATCTTTCAAGTTTGACAGAAAAGACAAACAAACATCTTACATATTAACGAGAGAAAACTAAACTCATCACAGGAAGAAACACTAATGTCCATAAACACATCTGGAAAGACTTTCTGTCACACACCATTGTCTTCTGTTTCACTCCCATAGAGAATCATTACAATCCATTGTGTGTTCTGTGGACCCAATGGACTTTGTCCCAGGCAATGTGCATTTTTCAAGCCCATTGAGTTCCCTTAAAAATTGTTTACTGCTGCCCATCGTAACTTGTTCAACCATAGAAAAAGAGGTATACATGTTTCAGAATTATGTTGAGCTGGTGGGTAATCATAGATTTTTTTAAAATTTTTCTCATGCAGTGATTTTCCCCCTTTTAAACATTAATGAATTTGTATGCCTTTTCCCTATTTCATCTTTCTCTTATTAGTTCAAGTGAACCTTCAGAGTGAGGGGAAATTCCCCTTTACTCCTACAGCATGTACTATTGCTTGTGTCCTAAATGATTACCTATTCTCTTGTCTGGACCTCACTCCGGCCTAGATGAATTGTTTCTGGTGTCCGTTTTCTTTAGCTATACTTCCAAATTCATCAAGTAGCCATTTGATTAGAATTTGGCTCCTTATGAAGATCTGCCTTCATTGAAGGAATGTATGGGCCGAAGTTTCTGGACTTTCAAAGCTGAATGTCCAATCAAGTACCATGATAAATACAATCTGGTCAACATCACTTTGGTATCTCTCACTAACTAAATAGATTACCTTTATCTGGTTCTCCTTTTCTACTTTATCTTCTAAAATGTTGGGCACACCACCCTATTTCTTTTTCCGTCTTGGTTGTCAACATGTGTTTGCTTTTGCAATGTGGAGGTAACATATATTAAATATTTATCATAATGACTGGTAAATAATAAGAGCCCATAAGATGATGGTTAATAAAAACAGAAACAGCAGCAATGACATTAGCATCTTTCTGTATTTGCACTGAATACACTATTTAATGCCCGATTGTTAGCTTGCTTTAAAAGTTGTGCTCACCCACTCTAGATATTTGCAAATATGACTACTAAATTATCTAAAGCTCTAAACTCTTTCAAATTGTAGACACAAGCAGTCCAAATATGATTACCTTCTTATGTGGGGGCATTTTTGTGTCATGCTATTATAGAAGTTAATCAGTTTTTATGGAAGTTATGAAAACTTTGAAAGTCACAATTTTGTGTTTTTGTGATAAATTACTGCTTAATTGTATGTTAATGGCAAGAACACCTGTTAAAGAACAGAATTGTGGGTAACTCATATAAAAAATCTTTTTGATTCAACATTCACTTAAAAAGAAGTTTTTGTTTCTGGATTCTCTTCCTGAAGTAGCCAATTCCTAGCGATAAAGGGGGCCTGACTTTGCAAGACTGTTTGCATTTGTCTTGAACTTTCATTACAGAATTGTTACTTGAAAGGCTACTAATTTATTTTGGTCAAATAAATCTTACTTAAAAATACTTTAGCTTGAGAACCTGACAGAAATGTAGCACTGGGCATATATCATGTATATTTTATTAATATAAAAACAGGCCTTCTAAAAATACTTAAACACAACAAGCAAATGCATCATGTCTTAATAGACATTTCTAAAGTGGTTTAGCTTAATATTTGGTATAGATTTGATCTCAAAAAGAATTTAAGTGACAGGGATTTTATACATATTATTTTTTGAGTGTGGGACTCTGTTCTACAATATTTGCTTTATTTTTGAATTTACAATCTATGATTAGATTATACACCACCAACTTGGTCTTTTATTAAAGGCCTTCATTTTACAGAAGATGTTGATTGTACAACCTATTTGTGCAATTTAAACATCAATATTTTCATTGTGCTATGCAAAGTATATCTTTAGGGCTTGCTATGACTGTTTCTGAATATTAGCAGACAATTATTACACAGACTATAATGAACATCCAATCAGCACAGAAGAGCTTCGAGTATCACCTCCTCAGGGAAAAATATAATGAGTATCTGCTAGCTACTTTGCTATTTTGATTTCATTTTTCTACTGATATCTATTGAGTACCTCAGATATCTCAGGCTTTGGAGAACATCAAAAATAAGACAAATCTGTGCCTTCAAGATTTCACAAGCTGGGACAATAAGAAATTGGTCACAATTATTCTAACACCAAATGGTCACAATTATTTTATACTAAAAATTAGATACCTTTGACACTAACCTAAAGAAAACACTCTGGACCTTGAAGAAGTTTGAAAGAGGGGACATTTGTATTAGGGAATGTTTTGTTAAAGTAGTCCTTCAAGGGCAAACTGAGCACAGAAAGCTATTTCAGGCAATGGGAACATAAACCAAGGCACTGATGGAGAAGATAAATTTTTTGTTCTGTATTATTATGTGTTAGAGATGCTTTATCTATGTTTGCTCAATGAATATGCACAACCACTCTATAACTTGAATGATACTATTTCCATTTTTCAGATTAATACCAAGTAGGCAACTAACTGGAAGAGCTTGTATTATTTTATTTTTTTTAGGGCTGAGGACCGAACTCAGGGCCTTGCACATGCTAGGCAAGCGCTCTGCCACTGAGCTAAATCCCCAACCCCTTGAAGAGCTTTTATTGAACTCAGATTGGTCTGATATCAAAGTCTATATTTTTCCCTACAGAGGAAGGAGAATGCATAATCTGTTTAGGGAAAAAGAAGGCATAGGGTTACTTAGAACACGGAATCGTTGACATGTAGCTAAATGAATAAGATGACCAGTGGAGTTCATATAGAACCAAATATGGTTCACTAGATTTTAACAAGTATTCTGTGCAATGTTCCACAGTCAAACATGCACGGGAAACATTGCATGATATGTTTTAGTGCTGCCTTGTGTACGTGGTACATGGCTTAAACGAATGCTATATAAGAGGACAGAAGGCGAATAGTTACTGTTAGAATCATGCAGTGGACAATTTGCACAACCATGTTTTGCTGCTCAGCTCTCTCTCTTTCTTGGATTTTCACAAATTCAATTTAGCATGTGAAAGATTTGAAGAAGTCCCTTAATAATTAAATATTTTTAACTCTTAAAATTTATAGTTATCTGAAACAAAGTGGGAAATTGTCTGGTCTGTTAATATCTGTAGGAATACTGTCATTCTATGGAACACAGTTCCATAGAACACAGCTTGGAAAACACTGGGTTAGACAGTCAAATTGAGCAACTGGTCACTTAAAACTTGTCTAGAGATTCTGCCAAAAATACTCATGTATTAGTCAGGAGAATGAGTCTTCCCTATTCACTTAGTACCCATTTTCCTTCCTTAATTTCCAGTTCTGGGGAGCAGGATTACCTTGAGCACAGCATGTGCTGAATATGAGTTAGAGGTGTAGAAAGATATTTATTCTTCCCATCTTGGGCAAGCCTGATGGGGCTTGGAGTCCCTGGAACAATTAACACCAACCCAAGCAGTCTTTGTCCATTTACTCTGTACACTGGACAAACATTATCATTTTCTAGGTGTACCATGATGTGAAAAAGGTTTGAATTAATTTTGAAAATAGCTGGAAGTTACTTCAAAAAAGTTTAGTTCTGATTTATAGAGGGTTCTTTTTCCATTTTCTTTAATAGCACCAGAAATATTAATTGGTACAGCCAGTGTTAGAAGAAAACAGCATTATTACAAAATAGACTACAAGGAAAAAATAATCAGATATTTGAGAATGATTGGTTTTTTGTCATTTTACTTATCAAGTTGTGAATATCACATTAATCTGTTTTCCTTTCATGATTAAAGCTTTTTGGGATAACAGCAATTACTCATTTATGGGCAAGTTTCTAGAAGATGAGCAATGTAAAGAAGAATTCTGGATGAGGTAGCACAATTCCTTAAGTAGTCATACTTCAGTTCAATTGAGAAACTTCGCACAACTGAAAGAATGACAAAAATGCTATTGTTAAAGAGAAAAAAATCTGGAAAGTTATGAATGTCTAAAATTTCCTGCAGTTATTTTTGCAAGGATTGATTCATATTCAGATTAGCTTCCTGCCAGATGGAAGAAACACACAGTAAATCAGCTTTTGCAGGAGAGAAATAAAAAAGAAGCACAAGCTGCTATTTAAAGGATTTTCTTTCTTCTTGCCATATTAATAGCACATTAACCCATAGGGAATGTTATTGCAAGCAGCCAAAGCCATACCATGGTAGCTACCATTCCTTCCTTTAGGAAGAACAGATATTTTTCAGTCCACTAACTTGGGGGAAACTATCCCCTTACATTGCAGATACCAAAAAAAAAAAAATCTGTTTAATGATAGCCAACTGTCATGCATTCCAAAGCAGAAATGTGTATGAATAGGATATAAATTCTTCCTCTTGCACCCAGTGTGCAATGGATTTACATGGTTGTTCCCAGGAAGGATTAAGTACACAATACATGAGATGCATCCATGTCTTTGGGCATGCTCTAAACCAGGTGCATGTGATGTTTGGGAGTGCTGATGGTGGAACCCACCCAGCACTTTAAGGGGCTACCTTTATTCTGGCCTGTGAGTCAAGTGCATAAAAGTTCATTGATACCACAGAGCTGGAGCTGGAGGGGACCTTTCCTCTCTGCACCACAAATCACACTGCCCACTCCATTCTCTCTTTCTCCTTACTTCTCATTTTCAGCTTGCTTTTATCATAAAGTCTTTGCTTCAACCTTCAGCTCTGCGCCTCTTTTGTTTGGCTACTGATCTAGGTTTTCCATGTGTTCTTCTCTCCACTACAGTTGAATGACTTTTCTAGGTTCTGAGCAGCCACCCTTGATCCATCCCACAAGCTGTCTTGATGGGCAGGGCTTTTTACCTGGCCTGTCTCAGCCTTGCTGGAAACTCTGAAGATAATTGTCACAATTTAGCTATTTGATTACTTAGCACCTGTGTGTCAAACTTCTTGACAGTCCTATGAGAGAGGTGTTATATTTCATTTTTATAGCTAAGGAAATCAGGCTCAGATAGTTGGGGAACCTATTCAAAGCTCATAGCAATTGTAAGTGACAAAATTTACCTTCAGATACAAATTAGTGTAAATAGAAAGCTTGTACTTTAAA
>PVKS010051499.1:0-11136 GCA_004027875.1 Aplodontia rufa | reverse complement strand
TGGAGGAAGAGGAGGAGATGGAGGAGGAGGAGGAGGAGGAGATGCAGGAGGAGGAGATGGAGGAGGAGATGGAGATGGATGATAGATGATGGATATAAGGATTAAAAACAAAATATACCCTAAAGCCAGCCACGCTTAATTGGGGATCATCTCCGTTCGTAAACACACGAACCACAAACAGAAGACCGTCAAGGAGAGAATCCCAGACAGCGAGGATGACAGAAAACTCAACTCCACTGTGCACCTCGCACCTTAGAAACCTCTGCCAATCTTACCCCAAACAGCACTCACCGTGCAAGCTTTGGGTTTTCCGTGTGCAGGTGGAGCTGGAGATGGAACCAGGGTCCTTCAGCTCGCGTCCCCTCTCCCGGTCTCCTCCCTTTCTCTGTTTCTCCTGCAAATCAAGTATCACCCGGAGCCGTCCCACCAGGTTGGGATGCAGACCTCGAACTACCAGTGGGAAGATTTCCTACCTTGGGGAATTGCACAGGAGGAGAGAAAGACCTGAGTTGCAAAAGAAAAGGGCAGGAGTCCCCTTCTCCTGTGCATGGGACATTCCAGCCCCCGGGCAATTGCCAGGGTCCCTTGGGTGTTAAACGCCAGGCTTGCACAGGTTTGATGAAGGTCCGAAGACGTCAGGACACTGTGAGAAGGGCTCAGGGAGTTTGGGGTGCAGCTAGGTGTGTGCAGACTGTAACCAGCGAAATGTTTGATGCACTGACGACAACTGGAATTGCAAACGCAGTTCGCAAAGCCAGGGCACAGCATCATTTTAGGAGGGATGCAAATGTGGCCCTCAACTTGTTGCTGTCAATAAAACTTTATTGGCACACATTCTTTTGCATTGTGTGCACAATGACTTTGTGCATCGTACACAAGAGACACTGTGTCGAGCCAAGCTTAAAGCACTAATTGCTGACCACAAATTACCAACAACCAAAAAGACACGACTTGTTTCCAAACCAAAGTAGCAGACCAGATGCAGAAATCTTACAAGATACAAAGTTTTATTAAACAAACCTGGAATCGATCATATTATTACATAAATTAGACAGCAGTAAAATTGTCCTAGCCCATATATATATACACACAAGTCACAGTGATTTACATTGTGCAATGAATCAAATCTTTTCCTTTGTGCAACGAAAGAATTTTTTAATTCCTTGAGAGAATCTGAGAAGACTGCTCAGGGTGTCCAGCTCTGGCTCACCCTGGGGATACACGAAGTTGTAAAAGGACTTCATTAAGTGCAGGTAGCGTGGGCTGCTCTCTCGCACGCACGGGTGCACGGAGAAAAAGCCCAGGGCAGAATCATTGCGGAGAAGCAAAAAAAGAAAAAAGGGAGGGAGAGAGGGAGGCAGGGAGGCAGGGAGGCAGGGAGGAAGGGAGGGAGGCAGGGAAGACGAGGGAAGGAGAGAGCAAGACAGGGAGGGAGAGAGCAAGGCAGGAAGAGATGGAGGCAGGGAGGAACAAACAAAGGAAGGAAGGGAGGCAGGTAGGAAAAAAAGTTGTGCTGAGGTCAAAACCAATTTCCAGTGGCCCTGCCTCTGGAAGGGTCTCCAACGGCATCCACTAAGACACACACAGAATTTTTGCTTAAAGGACAATGAAATGAAGGGCAGCAGACCTTACAATCATGTACGGAAGGCCACACACACAGCCTCCCCGTTTTTTTTTTTTTAGCAAGCTTGGCTGCGCTAGATGGAGAGGCCAGTTTGCAAAGCAACCTTGATAGGAAAGGATTGGGAAAACCCCACAAACACACACTCCCACCTCCCAGAGCACGCACACCCCGAGCTGCACACATGAAGACAACTGTGTGTGTGCTTTCATTTCCAATTTTGTGCAATGTGTGACGTCTGCTGAGCTAATCAGGAGGCCTCAGCCTCTACCTGGAGCGCACAGCAGCCTCGGCCAACGCACACTGCGTACCTCGACCAAGGACAGCAAAGCCCTCGATTTCCGGTCTCTGCCATGGGCGCGATCCAAGGCTTCTAGGGTGGGGCAACCCGGACACAGAATGACCCGGCTGCAAAAACTCAACCTGAACCAAGTCTTTTTCCCTGCAGTATACTAATCCACCAGGGTCAGCAACGACTTTGATGCTCCCCTGTGATGTTTGAGCAGCCTGGGGTCCCGGGCACCCACAGTCATGGCTTGGGTTCTTCCAAGAACAGTGCTAAGCCAGAGGTTCACAGTTGCAATGGTCGAAAATACAGAGGCAACGGAGGTTAAGAACAGTCACGGAAAATTCTTTCTAAGTCACTCAAATTTTTGCAATTTTTCTTTGGTACCAGGGATTGAACCTAGGGGTGCTTAACCACTGAGCCACACCCCCAGCCCTTTTTATATCGTATTTTCAGACACGGTCTTGCTAAGTTGCTTAGAGCCTCGCTATGCGGCTAAGGCTGGCCTCCAATTTGCCATCCTCCTGCCTCAGCCTCCTCAGCATCTGGGATGACAGGTGTGCACCACCACACCAGCCCAACACTATTGGTGATATTTTAAAAGTGACCTGGAATCATTTCATTAAGCGTGCGGCTCAAGCATAGTTTATTTTTTTGAGCCCAGATCCAGGGGACATCACCTAAGTGTATGATCCTCTAACATTGTGGGAAGAAAACTTGTGAGATTGGGACTCAATTAGGCGCTCAATGTGCAAAAAACCAAAACAAAAGCAAACTAAACCCGTTCAGATGTTGGATTCTGCATTCGCAGAGCAGTGTGGGAAACGTTTCCAAAGCGCACGGGGCCACTTCCCGGTCACTGTTCCCTGCAAAAAGTTTATCTGCAGGAGCTGAGCAAGGGTCTTGGGGACCGAGCTGTCGTTAAACCAAAGGAAAAATCGTTTGCAGAAAGGAGGAAGTTTTGTTTGCCAAAGTTCACTCTTTGGTTCAGAGGGAAAGAGGCAATTTCTCTTCTTTCGTCTTCCCAGTACACAAAGAGGAACTTGGAGAAATCTGATACGGAAATTTGGAGAAATTTGGTGAGAGAAGGTGCACAAAGAGGAATTTGGAGAAATCTGATACGACCAAGAAGCATAAGCTTTGCCAAGGTTACATTTCCATCTTTGCACATTTTCTACCTGGTGCTCATGGATACGTGCACACACACGCACACACCCACACGCACTCACGCACACTCATGCACATGCACACACGCACACACTCACGCACAGACGCGTGCACACATGCACTCACACTCATGCACTCACACGTGCACGCACACACACATGCACGCATGCATATGCACACATGCACACACACACGCGGGCACTCATACACACTCACACGCACACTCATGCACACACACACACGTGTGCACACACAGGTACATACACGCACTCATGCACACTCATGCACACACATGCGCATATACGCGCATGCACATGCACGCACGCACACACTCATGCACACGCACGCACAGACGCGTGCACACATGCACACTCACACGTGCACACACACGCAGGCACTCATACACACTCACACGCGCACTCACGCGCACACACTCATGCACACGCACACACACGTGCACGCACGCACATGTACACACGCGCACGCACATGCACACAATCGGTGCTCACGTTCCAATGAGCCCAGTTCCACTGTACAAAGCGAACTCTGGGAGCAAAACCCCCGAGCCCCAGGGAGAGCCCAGTGCCGCCCGATGAGATGGAAATGCGCAGCGCATCCCAAGCGTGGAGCTGGATTCCGGGTGGGAGCGGAGCGCAGGAGCGTGGGGCTCAAGTGTCCCCATCTTGTTACACACAGGGTGCACGCGCATGTGGTGGAGTCCTTAGCACGCATGTTTCTTTGGGTCTCTGGAAATGCAGGTCATTGCCCTGGGTCAGGCTAATAACAATTTCGTGTTCCTGGCATGAGAAGAAGAAGAGATTGAGTTGTGGTTTGCACAACTTTCGTTATCACCTTACGAAGAACATGAATGAACGTGTCTGTGCCCCAAATCCTCAGTGCCACGTCTGCACCCTCAGTGACTCACGATGAATATAGACGACGTGGAAAATTCCATTAAGAAATTATTCAAAAGTTATTGAAAAAGATAAGACAGCGCCCTCTTGTGTCCAACCTGGAAAGTGCATGGTGCTTTTGCGCAGCGAATCCAACCTGTATATGCTACCCGCACGTTCGTCACTCAGTCTCCACCGTGGTTAGCATACGGAATGTGACGGTGGGACTACTCTACTGGTGTCCAACTGAACATTCTTATTTATTTTTAGTTGTTGTTAATTGTTTGCCGGACCAAAAGAGTGGGAAGCAGCATTGGGCTACGCCAACACCACTATCCATATGATAACCCGGGTTTCTGCTAAATAACTAACAGGGGGGAAGCATATACAGGGCGGATACTTGGCACAAAGAGATTTTTCATATCTCAAGCACAAAGTTCCAAGATCTTGTGTCAAAATGCAGCATCCAATCAAAAATCTTATCAATTGTCAATAAAAAACTTTAGCATCTGGAATTTTCCATTTCCTATTTCAGACTGAGGTCAGCTGGGGGTAGTGGAAATCACAGAAGCTGCGACCGCTGCACTTGGTTGGCTTCGCTTGATTGCTTGAGTTTTATTGCACGAAGGAAGTTAACTCCCCATTTCACAAATCCCACCTCCCCATAACACAGGATCACATCAAATAGATTTTTGGGGGCAATTTGTAAATGTACAGACATACCTGCAAAGGTAAATTCCTATCCTCAGAAATTCTTGAAGATTTCCAAGTCTTTCTCGGGCACAGGCGCCGCGGAATCCCAGTCATTCTCAGAGTAGGTTTCAAAGTTGGAGGTGTCGCCATCACCAGACAACTTGGGGATGATGGGTGGCTGCAGGGAAGCACAGAGCCTCAGTCAGGGAGAAGGGGCAGGCAGGGGACACCGTGCATGGGATTT
This sequence comes from Aplodontia rufa, assembly GCA_004027875.1. Classification (NCBI taxonomy): domain Eukaryota; kingdom Metazoa; phylum Chordata; class Mammalia; order Rodentia; family Aplodontiidae; genus Aplodontia; species Aplodontia rufa. The sequence continues at coordinate 6,232 of PVKS010051499.1, read as the reverse complement.
CATGACTGCGAGTTTGCAGGGAAATGGAGCTGATGGGAAAAGGACGATTGGTTTCCAATGTTCATGAACAGCAACAGACAGGGACTGAGGGCCTGGGAGGAAGAGGATTTGTCAATCATCGGTCTCAGGATGCTGGGGACACTGGAGCAGTTGAGGACACAGGGGCAGCAGCCAGGACAGGTACCTTACGTTCCCTGATGCAACGACCTGATTGTTTATCAATGCCCAACTCCAGAGCATTCTCATATGGCTTGTGCAGGTCTGCAAAATCCCATTAAAATAAAATATGCAACCAATCTCAGGTCTCAGCATCACTGGGGTTTAGAAGGAGCCCACAGAGTGTCCCATCGAGGGCCAAATTGATTTTAGTTCGGCCCATTGTATCAACTCCTTTCCACCCCTGTAGCATGACAGCTGCCACATAAAAAGAGCTAGCGTGTGTCAATAAAACTTTATTTAAAAAGCAAGCAAAGGGCCGTGTCGATAAAACTTTATTTTAAAAAAAGCAAGCAAAGGGCCATGTCGATAAAACTTTATTTTAAAAAGTAAGCAAAGGGCCGTGTCAATAAAACTTTATTTAAAAAAAGCAAGCAAAGGGCCATGCCAATAAAACTTTATTTAAAAAAAGCAAGCAAAGGGCCGTGCCAATAAAACTTTATTTAAAAAAAAGCAAGCAAAAGGCCATGTCAATAAAACTTTTATTTAAAAAAAGCAAGCAAAGGGCCAGGTTTGGCCCACAGTTTGTGGATATACAATTACTCCTGCCAGGTCTGCCTCGATGATTCTGTGATGCACACAGATATCCACCGATTTTCCAAAATTCTGCAAAATTGTAGTCAGTGATTGATTGACAGCTTCTAAGAAGGTTGCACACTTAATTTCTGTCCTGAGCCTTCACTACTCTACATTCAATGCAAGAGAAGATTTAAAAGACCTGGAAAATCACGAAGCACTTTGGTTAGGGTTGCCTCTGCTAGTCTAGCCCCATCTCTGAGCATTGAGCACCTGCCAGAAACCTGCCTGAGGGGTTTCCCACGCAGAAATCCCTTCTAGAAAGAGGAAGGAGCTGAGAGTCCAAAGGATCTCAGAGTCTGGAAAGGACACACCCAGGTCTGAAAAAGTTGGAATGAAGTGCTTGGAGGTTCACCCCACATGCGGAAGAGCACTGGCTCTCTAAGAATCTTTGAGCAAATTGGTACAGGTGTTCTAGGGAATAGTACCGCTCTGTTCAAAAACGACAGATCTACCGTAGCATCCAGGTATTCCAGTTCTGAGTAGATGCGCAAAGGAAAAGGAATCAGTGCCGCAGAGAGAACCGCACAAGCGCATCCGTGCTATTCATAATAACTAATATATGCAGTAAGTCTAGGTCTGCATTCATGGAAGAATGGTTAAAGAAAAGGCAGTCTAAATACACAATGGAATATTAGTCAGCCAAGACAAATGAAGCCCTGTTATTTGCAGGAAATTGGATGGAACTGGAGAACATTCTATTAAGGGAATAAGGGAGTCACGGAATGTCAAGGACCCCAGGATGTCATGTGAGCCAGAGAATCATTGCATGTGGTGGGCATTGTCTTAAATATCACAGAAAAACTCGTTCATGTGTGGCACATTACTGGGACAGGGAACAAATTTGGAATCGGCTCCCTTTGACTGAGAGGAGCCCTGGGTGCTAGGTGCAGGATGAATACGGGGAGGTCACCTTGAGCTTCCTCTGGGGGACACCGTCCCAGTCCACGGCGCGGAACCAGCGGTGCTCCTTCACGTCCTTCGCGCCGTTCTGCAGAAGGAACACGCACAGGCGTCAGTGGGCACAACTTCCGCACAGTGGCTTCACTACTGAACTACATCACAGCCCTGTTTATTTTTATTTAGAGACACGGTCTTGCAAAATTGCTGAGGCCGGCCTCTAACTTGCAATCCTTCTCTCTCAGCCTCCCAAGTCACTGCAATAACAAGTGGGAGCCACTGCACCCAACTCATTTTTTGTTTCATAATCTGCATAAGGATGTCAGGGTTGTGCAGAGGCCCCGGGAGGAGGAGGATCGAGTCCCCAGAAAATCCAGCCCCTCTGCATGGAGAGGAAGAAAGAATCACTGGGGCCAGCGGCGGAGAAAGCTGTTTCTCAAAAAACAAAATAGAATGAGCGTAAGATTCCGTGATCGCATGACCGAGTCTGTAATCAAAGGAAACGAAATCAGAGCGTCAGAGACGCACCTGCCAGCGCTGGGCAACGCAGCCACGCACAGGAACTTCTATTGCATTGGTGGAGGCTGGGAGAGGCAAGAACGAGCCTCCATTGAGGCTGTGGAGGCAGCACAGCCCAGGGAGGCAGGGAGCCTCAGGAGCCTCCGTAGAGGCTGTGGAGAGAAGGAACTGCTACGGAGTTTTGTCCCCAGTGTGTCAGACTTGGTCCTGGCAGCCCCAGGAAAATTAGAAGAGGCCTCTTGAGTCTCTCAGGACCCAATCCTCACACGGTGGTTCCATTTCCTGCTGTGTGAACAGCTTTGTGCAAATCTTACACAACTTTAAAAACAATGATTCCTTTACTCCAAAGCCTGAATTCTGACGTCCTTGGGACAACAGCGAAGAGGGGCTAATACTACAAAAGTGACCTAAAATTGACCACGGTAAGGGCTGCACTTCACTGTGAAAATATGAGCCTATAGTCACAGTGACCTGGGAGGCTCAGGCTAGAGGATCGCCATGTGGAGGCCAGCCTCCACAACTTGAAAAGACCTGGTTTCAAAGTATGAAATAAAAAGGGCTAGGAGTGCAGTTCAATGGCAGATCCCCTCTTTAGCAGGCGCGAGACCCTCGTACGAAAACAACACGTGAGAACTGGGCACTTTGAATGGGCACAAATGACAGATTTGAATTCTCAGTGCATAAATGCGGTTAAGACGTAAAAATGAGAGAATCGCACTGCGTATGCCCGGAAACGGGGTAAAATACTGACCTTCATGTTTCCCAGCCGTTTGGTGCGGTCCACCACCAGCAATTTCTTAATGAGGTCTCTATTTGGGAGATAGAAGAAAAATCTAGTGACATCCATCTTGCTACGGTCTTCATGGATAAAATCCACCCGCCACAAACGACATCCGCAACTGAACGCCCATTTCCACTCCGGGAAAACAGCTCCCAGCATCTCCGTCCCTCTCTCTCTCTTTCTGTTAATTCAACATACATTGTGCAAAAATGAAAGCTTCACAGTTCCGTCCCTCAGCAAGTTTAGGGGGCACCGAGAGCCACATCCCCAGGCCTTTTTATTGTTTAATTTGAGATAGGATCTCACTAAGTTGCTCAGGGATTTGCCAAGTAGCTGAGGCTGACCTCCAACTTGCAATCCTCCTGCCTCAGCCTCCTGAGATGTTGGGATTACAGGTGTGCATCCTGCCTGGCTTAGCATCATTTATTCTTATTTGCCTGCGTGTCCTGCTTATATATCTGAGCAGCACGTAGCAGAGGCACAGGGTTTGGCAAAGCTAAGTCAGGATGCGAGACCCCCAGAAATTCACTCTTCCGAGCTCAGCCTCAGAGGCCACAGGTGCACCTGAGACTAGGCTTTCACACACCTCTGTGGAAGCCAAGAGAGGGTTTCTAAGTAAGTCTGAGAACACACAATGAAGACACAGAGTGCTTTGATGTGCACAGTGGTGCACACCTATAATCCCAGTGACTTGGAAGGCTGAGGTAAGAGGATCAAAAATTGGAGGCCAGCCTCCACAACTTAGCAAGACCCTAAGCAACTTAGCGAGAGGTGTGTCAAAATAAAAAATAAAAAGAGCTGGGGATTTGGCTCTGAGGTTAATCACCCCTGGATTTAATCCTCAGTACCAAAAAAATTTTTTTTAATTAAAAAATAAAATTTCTTTTTCTCCCCAGTTGCCATGGTTGAATGCTAATCATGTTGGACATCGTTAATACTCAGCAAATGTCGACGCAAGCTGGCCAGCACTGAAGCTGCGAGCATTTTTAAAGGATTGGTAAAGGAGAAGATTCCTGCCGTAGAGAGGAAGTGAGTTCTGCTAAATCCATTAACAATTCTTCCAGCCAGAAAACCCCGGAGAAGCGTTCTCATGGCCAGACAAGGAAATGTCCCCCCTCAAAAAGAATAAATCTAAGGACAAATCCCCTTGCTAGCTCGATTGGGAAAGGAAGATGCCCACATTGAACAGGGTCGCAAAGTTCCTGGGTTTAACATAACTGCACCCCACCCAGACGAAAGCGAGGTACTCACTTCGCACTGAAATCCAAATGTCTGGGGAAATCTATTTTGCCTGCAAGAATTTTCTGATAGATGCCAAACGGGTTGTCATCGAAAAACGGAGGAAACCTGTTAGGAAAATAAACCTCTATTTTTAGCGAGAAGACAGTTATGGAAAAAAAAGGCTCTTGGGTAACGATTTCCATTTCTGCGTAATTTCTTTCATATGCAAGTTTTTTCCCCCTTGCACACTGAAACCATTGCTATGTAAAGATGCAATAAAACAGACAGATTTCTCAGAAGGTCCCTTGGACGGGGACGGATGCCATTCGTACCGCGAGTCCTGAAGAGCCACCTCGCTCTTCTGCAGCAGGAGGGGACCTGGGGGAGCAGGGTGCCCCCCAGGGAAGCTCAGATACATCAACCCGGCTTTCTAGAAGGCACTGGCAGGCAACACAGTGACCTGGCCCCCAACTTGTTGTTGCTGATAAAGTTTTATTGACACACAATTCTGTTCATTTTTTACATACTGTCTGCACTTGTTTTTTGAGCAAAATACGGAAGTGGTAGCCACAACTCAGACACCGTAAGCGACAAACGTGAAGATTTTTATTCTGTTAATAATTAGGAGATTAAAAGCCCCCTGCTCAAAGGCCTCTCATTAAGACTTGGTCCCAATGGGCAAAGAGACAGAGGGGCAATAAGAGAGAAAGAATCAATTTTGTTTAGTTTCGGATGTGGCTTTTGTTGCTCTGACATGTCATTGTGGACATGGTGCTGGGATTTGAACCCTTGCACCCGAACATGCCAGGCAAGTGTGGTAACCACTGCGCCACAGCGCCAGCCCCTTCCCCCAGGGTCTCTGCATGGCCCGTTGAGGAGGTGGAGCCTCATGGGTAGTCTTGAGGTCACTGCGGAACATGTCGTGAATGGGGACTGTGGGATCCCAGTCTCTTCTTCCATCTGTGTCAATTACTTCCTGCCCACGACGTAAACAACATTGGACTCCTTTATGTTATGCAACGCTGGGCCTACGATATCCCACCAGAGAATTTAAAAAAGTGGCTAAACCCAATCATGGGTGAGAAGTGCTGAAACTATGACTCAGAGGAAAACGTTTTTGCTGTATAAAGTGATTACCTTGGATAGATGTTATAGTAACAGAAAGCTGACAAACACATGCAGATTGGCAAGACGGAAATGCACACATGTGCTGTCCTTAAAGACAGACCTAAGAATTCTAAGAGATTGGTCCTGTCCACATCCTGACCCCAGAACCTGTGCATGGACCTTGTGTGGAATCAGGGTCTCTGCAGATGGAATCGGTGCAGGATCCTGAGCTGAGCTCCTCCTGGAGCAGGGTGGCCCTCAATGCAATGCCAGTGTCCTCACAAGGACAGAGGAGGAGGTGGAGGCAGAGGAGGAGATGGAGGCAGAGGCTGGAGTGATAGAAGGAGGCCTGGAGCACCAGGAGCTGGGAGAGGCAGGAAGGAGCCTCCCTGGAGGCTGTGGAGGCAGCTGGACACAATGGTGAGAGATTGGTCCTGTCCACATCCTGACCCCAGAACCTGTGCGTGGTCCTTGTGTGGACATAGGGTGACAGACACAAGAGTGAGCTAATGCAGAGAGGGAAAGAGACGCAGCAGGGAGATGACTGATAATGACAGCTAACAAATGGGACAGGCACACCAGGTGAGAAACACACTGGAAGTTATCGAAGTGCAGGTAGAGTGCAGACATAAATAACAAATACATGGTGAGGGGACCTAAGGATGGAGGGAACAGAGGTATAGCTTACAGGTGTGGACAGATGCACTAACGGATGCACGTTAGGTCGGGTGTGCACAGATGAAGGATGGGTGGGAGGGTGTACTATCAGGACTGGAAGCATGAGTGGGTGAGTGCTTGAAAGGACAGATGGGTGGCTCCATGGATGGATGGGTGGATGAATGGGTGGATGGGTGGATGGATGGGTGGATGGATGGGTGGATGGATGGGGGGATGGATGGGTGGATGATGGGT
>PVKS010051498.1:0-11116 GCA_004027875.1 Aplodontia rufa | reverse complement strand
AAAAAAGATATATTCTGATGAAGTCCATATAATATCACATTTATGATTTTAAGGGGAACAGTTTAATTGACAATGCTGTGCAACCAAGATTTTCTGTCCAGTTCCAAAACATTTCCATCACTCTAAAATAGAACTCCATATCCAATAACCAGTTTCTGTTCATTTCTGTTCATTTCCCCTAACCCCTATCAGCTACCAGTCTATGTTCTGTATATATCATATAAATGAAATCATAAAATATGTGACTGTTTATGTCTGATTTCTTTCACTTGGTGTAATGTTTTTGAGGTTTACCCATAATATAGCATATATCAGAACTTCATTCCTTTTTTAGGACTGAGTAATGTTCTGTTGTATGTATATAGCACAATTTGTTTGTCTTTTGATTTGCTGGATATTGTTATTTCTACCTTTCAGCTGTCATGAATAGTGCTACTTTGAACATGCATGTCCATATAGCTGTGATATTACCTATTTTCTGTTCTGGCAAATTAGGATTTTTCCCATGGTTATGCTATGTTTAACTGCTTGTGAAACAATTATTTTTGACAGTGGTCACACCATTTTATATTCTTATCAACAATGTTGGAGGGGAACAATTTGTATGTGTCCTTAAGAACATTTGTTATTTCCCATTTAAAAAATACAACCACCCTAATATACATAATTTAATACTTCATTACAGTTTTGATCTGTTTCCCATTGACTAATGATGTTTACCATCTTTTTATATGGTTTTGGGAATTTGTTTATCTTATCTGGAGAAATGCCTATTTATGTCCTGTGCTCATTAAAAAAAATCACTGTTGAGTTTTAGAAATTTTTTATATGTTCTGGCATTAGATATCTGATTTGCAAATATGTTCTCCTATTCTGTATGTTCTCTTTTCACTATTTTGATAATGGCCTTTGATGCACAAAATTTTTTAATTTTATAACTCCAAAAGCACTAGCCACACTTTAAATTTAAAAAAAAAATTTTGTTGCTAGTGCTTTTGGAATTATATTTAAGAATCCACAGTCAAATACGAAGATCATGATTTTACCCTTGTGCTTTCTTCTGAGACTTTTGTGGTTTTAGCTCTTACGTTTAGACCTTTGATCCATCTTGAGTAAATGGTGTGAGGTAAGGGTCCAACTTCCTTCTTTTACTTGTGTTTACTCTATCATACCAGCCCCATTTGTTGAAGAGACCCTTTCTTCTCTCATTAAATGAACTTGGCACCTCTGTTGAAAGTCAGTTAGTATACATGAATATGTATGTGGACCATGGAACTTCAGTGTCTCCCTTGCGGGGTTTGCTGAGAGCCCTGCTGTAGTAGCAAGAATGATGCCAGTAAGCAAATAGCAGATGTCCAGCAAACAGCCCAGAAACCAGCCCATTTTAGTATGAAATTCTGATGTTCACATTTTCTTCTGTTGCATTTTCAGCAGTAGTGACCTGCAAGAATTTCAAGTTTGTAAGTTTATGGATTTGGGATAATTATTAGGAGAGAGATCTGGGGGTGGAGTATGAAAAACAAAAGAAAGCAGGAGGAAGATTGAGAACAGTTGTTCCATTCAGCCTTTCCCCAAGCTCTGTATATGTGCCAGAGGCTTTCCTTCTATTCCAGTGCTGTCCAGTAGAAACGTAGTGTGAGCCACAAATGCAAGCAACGGTCATTTCACATTTTATCATAGCCACTTTAAAAAGAGTAAAGAGAAGCAGATGAAATAAATTTTATAATATATTTTATTTAACCCTATACATAAAAAAATGTTACATTTTTATGCTATAATCTTTGCAAATATTGTTGATGAGATGTTTTACATTTTTTTCATACTTAGTGTTTAAAATCTGGTATGTGTTTTATACTTAGAGCACACCTCAGTTTGTACTAATCACATTTAATATACAGTACAGTCATAGACTAGACTTGGCATTTATTTTTTTTTTTCTGCAAAGCACCAAAGAGTAAATATTTTCACATTTAGGGGCCATGTAGTCTCTGCAGCAGCCACTCAACTCTGCTTTTTCTTTTCTTCTTTCTCTTTCTCTCCCCTTCCTTCCTTCCCTTCCCTCCTTCCTCTCCTTCTTCTCTTCTTCCTCCTCCATCAGAAACAGCCACAGACAGTATGTAAACAAATGAGCATGGCTGTATTCCACGAAAATTTTGTCTATAACAGTAGGTGGCAGAGAATATATGAAAGGTCAATTTTATGGTCAGCTTGACCAGGCAAGGATGCCTGTTGTTTCCAGGTGTATCTGTGGGGGTGTTTCTGGAAGATATTATAATTTAAATGTAGACTAAGCTAAAAGACCACTCTAGGGGCTGGAGGAGTGGTGGAACAGTTATGGTGCTTGCCAGGCATGCGCTAGTACACAGGTTCAAACCCCAGCACTCACGTACACAACTAAGTGTTAGCACAACGAAAGCCATGTGAAAAATTCAATAAAAATTGATTCTCTCTCTCTCTCTCTCTCTCTCTCTCACACACACACACACACACAGAGTTCTTCTCTCTTTATAAAAAAAGAGACCACTTTCACCAATGCTAGTGGGTGTCATCCAGTTGGTTGAGGGTTTGAATAGAACAAAAAGACAGGTGTAGGGTAAATTTCTCCACTTACGCATGTATATCCATTTTCTGCTGCCCTCAAATATGGAAGCTCCTGATTCTTGCACCTTCAGACCCAGACTACAACTTACTCCATTAACTCCTCTGGTTGGTAGGCCTGCAGGCTTGGACTGGGACTATCCTACCAAATTTCCTGGACCTTGGTTACAGATAGCAGATAGTAGGCCTTCTCAGCCTATGTAATTGTGTGGGCTAATCCCTCACATAAGTCTTTTGTATATATCTCTATTTTTCCTGTTGGTTCTGTTTCTCTGCCTAATACACCACATTTAGCTTTCATGGGGTATTTTCCTAGCCACAGTTGTAGGCCATCTCTTTAAACCTTGTCTGGAGAAGGCAGGCTCTTCTTTTCGCCATAGTCACTTCTTTAGATCTCCTAGGCCTTTTGCTCACTTCTAGTGTCTTAAAATGTCCAGCCTCTGGAAATGGGTTATCCTGGCTCCTTCTGGTATTGTATCCCAGAAAGGAGGTGGAATGAGGAAAGGTATTTTAATTTTTGGAGGTGACTCTCTGGTTAGATGAGGGAAGCAAAAGAGGCTCTCAGATGCTCTGACTTTAGGGGGAAGAATATAAAACTGACTGTATATGTACAACTTTTTAAAACCGTGTTTAGATTCACCTTCTGTTACTAGGCCTCCTATTCCTTATTAATCTAAAGTAGTCTCTGAATACTTCCTGTCCAAAAAAGGTCTCTTGATGTCTCACAGCTCTGGAAGGTTCCTACAAGATGGAGCCAGGAGGTTAGAAGCTTTCACCTTCCTGTGGACAAGCTACTATTGCATGTATACTTCATTATTTTCAGCAGATGTTAGGGTTTTTGCCTATTGGAGGTCCTTAATATGTATGTGTTGAATGAATTAATTAAATAATACCACAGCAGCTCCAGGTATAGACTCCCATAATTCAAATTGGTAATAATTTGGTTGCTAAAACTTCATGTTCTCTAGCTCAAATATGCTGTGTTCAGGTTTATAAAAATGATGCTCCTTGATTCACTTACCTGCCATGAGCATCTGAGCAGTTAGTTTCCAGTGACCCAGTATTCCTTGATTTATTGTTCATTTGATTGAATTTACTGAAGGTGACCTTACTGCATTTTTCTGCCAGAACTCTGGCAGGAGCACAGTTGGTGGTGCTCCTCAGGGAATAAATTGCAGGCGATGGCTCTCAGTCATCTTAGGACTCCCTGTTTGATAGAACTTTCATGTGGCTGTATTAAAGTGCAGGGGCCTAGAGGCTGGTGATGGCATTTTGTAGACAGTGGCTTGTAGTTCATAGAAACCTATAGGATAAGAACATTCTTACTTGCAGGTAGAATGTGTCATCATTTCTGGGAAATCTGAAAAACAAACCCATAACCTGATTTCCAAAGCTGTGGCTTTTAACTGGGATGATAAATAAAGTAGATGAAAGCAATTTACGTGGTGTTGGGTAAGAAAGAAAAACTTGAAAGTATTCAACTTTTCCACATCTCCGAGAAATATGTGTAAGTCAGTAGTAAAGTAATCCACAAGTTTGGAGATTGAGACACTTAAGCTGTTCCACCTTTTGGGCAATTGAGCAATTCTGATTTGCATTCTTCAGGATTTGCTGGAAGTGTTTATAACAACTATCACTCTGGATTCTGGGTGGTAACCTGTAAGACCTTCTGACTCTGCATATTAATGGGGCCTCTGAAAAGGTGTCTGAATTTTACAGTGATAAATTTTAATGACTTTGGTTTGCGCATCATTAACATGCTCCTGGTGGTTACCAAAACTTGTAAATAAAGTCAGTTTGCTAGTGCAGTTGTGTAGGATCTTCCTATATTTGAATATGACCTTGAATTAAATCAAACAAAACATAATTTTTGCATATAGTTCTTTTTTGCTGAAGTAGAATAACTTTTAAGATCATATTAAAGCATGTCATGTCTCTGCTCAAAACCCAAATGCCCTCCTAATCTCAATCCAAGCAAAATTCCAGGCCTTTGCAGTGGAATAACTGCAAAGATAATTGCCTACCTGGAGGGTTTTTTTTGTTGTTGTTATTTTTGGTTTTTAAAAAATTTTTGTTGAATTTTTCACATGGCTTTCCTTGCGCTGACACTTAGCTGTGAATGTGGGTGCTGGGGTTTGAACCCATGTTCTTGCACGTGCCAGGCAAGCGCCTTAACCAACGAGCCACCGCTCCAGCCCCCTACCTGGAGTTTTTATTCACCTCTTCTAGTAACCATGTTACTCAATTTTCTTCCTCTTCTCCTGCCATCTTGCTGTTCCTTACAAAAGCCTGCCCTAGGCCTTTTGCATAGTCCTTCTCCTTTGGAACACTCTGCCCTGGACCCACAGCCTGCCTCTCATTCAGTGTAACCTTCTCCATAAGGCTGACAGACCTGCTGTGTTCAGAATTCCCATCTCTCCATCCTACTGATCTCACTAAAGCTGTGCTTGCTCTTCCTTCCTCTCCCCCTTCTTTCTTCCCCCCTCCTTTCCTTTCCCCTTCCTTCCTTCCTTCTTTCTCTCCTTCCCATTTAACTGTTCCATATACCACTTAATTTAGTCACTTATAATCTTACTTTTTGTCTTCCTCCCCAAACTTCATAAGTACAAGGATATTTGTCTTTAATCAGTGTTGTGCCCTATTACAGAAGTTTCTGTGGTGATGGAAATGTATATGGTGGATAATAGCTGATATCTTCCACATCTGCTGAGCTCTTAAAATGTGGTTGGGGTGAATAAGTCCTTGATTTCATTTTAATTTTAATTATATTAAATATATTAATTTTATCTTAAGAATTTTTAAAAAAATTTATTGGTTCTTTTTAGTTATATATAACATTAGAATTCATTTTGACATAATTATAAAAGCATGAAATATAATTTGCTCTAATTTAGTCCCCAGTATTTCTTTTCCTTCCCTCATTCCCTTCGTCTACTCTATTGATCTTTTTGCTATTTACTTTTAGTATTTTTTCTTTTTTTATAGTTAATATCTTATGGATAGTCATGATGATGAGATTCACTCTGATATATTAATTTATGTACATAGGAAAGTTAGGTCAGATTCATTCTCTGTTCTTCCTTTCTCCTGTCCTTTCTCCCTCCCCCTCAGTTCCCTCTGTCTAGTCCACCAATCTAGTCTTCTATTTTGATGGAATCCCCACCTTTCCTTTTCTTTCTGCACCCCCTTATTTTGGACTGGCTTTTGCCTATCAGAGAATACATTTGACCTTCACCTTTCTGAGTCTGGCTGTATTTCACTTAGCATGGTAGTCTCTAGTTCTGTCCATTTACCATAGATGCCATAATTTCATTCTCATTTATGGCTGAATAAAGTCCATTGTGTGTACATACCCCATTAATCTATTCATCTGTCAAAGGATATCTTGGTTTCATAGCTTCCTTATTGTGAATCGTGTTGCTATAGACATTGCCTATAGTATGCTTTTTAAAGATATGTTGCATATATATATATATATATATAGAAGTATGTACAGCTGGATCATATGGTGGTTCCATTCCTAGTTTTTTGAGAAATCCTTCCAGAGTGGTTGCACTAAAATTTGCAGTCCCACCAATAATTAGGGTACCTTTCCCCCCACATTTTCACCCACATATTACTGTTTATGTCTTTGATTCTTGCCATTCTGACTGGAGCGAGATGAAATCTCAGTGTAATTTTGATTTATTTTGATATTTTGGTTTATCTATTTTAAATATATTAATTTTATCTTAATTAATGTAAGTTTTAACTGTCATATGTGGCTGCCTACCATACTGTGTACTGCTGATCGTGAAAGTTTATGTAATTCATGAAATAGTGTTTATCTTTCTAGAGCATTGCTTCTAATACTTTAAAGGTATCACCCAGGGATCTTGTTTAAAATACAGATTCTGATTCAGGAGATCTAGGGTAGAACACAAGAATCTATGTTTCTAACAAGCTCTACAATGATCATCCCTTTAGACTTTAAGAGGCAGGGCTCTAAAATACTGCCTTGCTTTTAGTTTGTGTGTTTATTGAGACAGGCCATGTGGTTTTCATTTTGGGGACAAGAGATTACTTAAAATTACCTGTTAAGGGGCTGGAGCAGTGGCTCAGCGGTTTCGGTGCTTGCCTGGCAAGCACAAGGACCCGGGTTCAAACCCCAGCACCACATACACAACTATGTGTTGGAGCAATGAAGGCCATGTGAAAAAACTAAATAAAGTTGTTTCTCTCTTTCTCTGTCTCTCTCACTGTCCCTCTCTCTTTAAAAAAAAAAAAAATTACCTGTTAGACTGACATAGCTGCCTGTAGACCCAGAAGATCAGAAAAAAAGAGAAAAATGTATTCCTTTATTCATAATATGAGTATAATTCTCTATGTACCTTTCCTCTCTAATTTGGTTGAATTCAGTTGTGGTTAATTTAAAATTTTTTCAATTAAATCCTGATTTCTTATATGCCAGTGTGACTATTTGACTTGTAGTCCGTTTTTCCAGGTCACTGAAGATGTGTTCCATTTACCACTCAGAAGAATTTTTGAGTTGTGCTAGGCGACTCAGTTCTGCATCCTTCTGTATCTGATATAGCTGGCTAAATCAAACTCCCATAGTAAAAAATCTCATCAATCTTTTCCATTGTTATAATCGCATTGTTCATCTACAGAATAAACATCACCCAGTTATTCCCTCAGGGAAGAGTTTAAATCTTGTTCATACATTGCTGAAAATCCGTGGTCGTTCTTCTTAATTATCATGCACTCTCTTCCAGGTGGATTTTTGTCAGAGTGGTAAATCTTGGTACAGATCAATTGTAGGTGTTGTTAGTATTTAACAACAATTAAGGTACTGATGAATACATATAATATGTTCTGATTTATCATTCCCTTATAGGATCTTAACAAATATATCAGAGGCACAATTTATAGTACCTGTCAGGAGAAAAAAGATAAAATCTTAAAAACTAGTTCTTGTTTTGTTTTCCTCAGATGAGAATGAGAACGTGTGTATTTGAACCTGTTTGGCAGAGGCCTTATTCCAATCTCCCTACCCATCTACTGTAGTCCTGCCTGACCTTGGTTTCCAAGACTGTTCTTATATCTCAGGCTGTTAACTGGCCCCCAGCATGTTTTCTCTGCTTTTTGCTCATTTTCTTCTTTGCCTGCCATGTCATCTACCCAAATCCTGCATTTTCACCCCTCAAAGGTGACCTATTCAACACTGTAGGGAAACAGCAACAGTCACAGCAGTAGGTAACATTTGTCCAGCACTGTTGATGTAAGCACTATGCTAAGCACTTTGTTTTAAAATTTATTTGTTTATTCTTTTGCTTGGGGATTGAGCCCAAGGATGCTTTACCATGGAGCTACATCCTTTTTACTGTTTATTTTGAGAATGAGTCTTGCTAAGTTGTTGAGATGTGATCCTTCTGCCTCAGTTTTTGGTAGCTGCTGGGATTGTAGGCATGAACTACTGCAAGGGGCTTAAGCACTTTGCGTAGGTTCTCTTGTGTGATCCTCACTTCCATAAATGCTCTGAGTCAGGATTTACTGTCTTCTTTCTGTGCTGATAAAGAAGCAGAGGCTTAGAGAGGTCAAATAACTTTCCCAGTTCACACAGTTAGTAAGTAGGGGAGCCTGGGTTTGAGCCCAGAGTGTCTGATCCTCGAATCCTTCTTCCTATTATGCTCTACTTCCCATATTTCTCCTTCCTGGGTCTCTTCCTTTTTCTTGTTTGTTTTGAGGCAAATGAAACTGGTGTTGTTAACTGGGACCTGGGATCTGAACTCCTGGAGTATCTCCCCACTCTTCCCATAGCATTTTGTACTTACCAGTAACATTAACATTCCCATTTTATTACAGGGGCCTGCTCACCTGTCTTGGAGGCAGAGGGTCATTCTACTTATCTTTGTATTCTAAGTGTTTTATTGAATTATAGAAATTTCCTGATTTTATTGACTTTCCCTAACATATTTATATATAGTAAAATTTCCATAGGAATGAACGTAAAATTATGAGCATACTTAATCATCATGCAGATGGAGAATACCCAGGAGTGGTATATTTAAATATGATAATCTAATTGGATAGATTCAACTGCGCTAATACTATTATAACCCTACTTTAGTGCTTTTAGGATGAGTGGGGCTGGGCTGAGAGCTCCTAGGTTCTTAGTTTAAAACAGTATTCAATTAGTGGTGTGTTGGTAAGTATTTAACATCTGGCTCTCCAGGAAAATATGTGTGTGAGTGTGCACATGTGCATGTAAATTTATTATAAATTTTACTGATGTAAAGAATATGTAACATATAATTTATAAATAATAATAGTCATCACTCTTTATTGTATTTTACTGTAATTTCAGATAGCCAGGATTCTTATACGATATTTTTGGTGACTTTTGCCAAACTCATACACCCATAGCCAATCTGTTTGCAATTGAGGAACAAGTACCAGTGTGTCATAAATGCCATCTATCAGTTTAAAGTATTGGGAGAATATGTCCTCTATTAGTTTTTTCCTTTGGTACTCTGAGCTAATTAAATTTCATCTTTTTAATTCTGTGAATATTTATTTTGATGGAATTTATACAGGTGCATTAAAATAGGTTGGAAATAATAATCTGGTACTTTTTACATAATTTTCTGTCATTAATAATACTAGTGAGTATTATCACTAACACTTATTTTCTGAAAAGAATACTCCAAACATAAATTTTTATTTCAAAATTACCATAAGTGGTATATTTGCTGATCAGTTTAGGTTTTTAGATGTTCCATATATGGAATGATGGGACATAAAGGGTTAAGAGTATAACAGCAATAGACAAGAAGAACATTAAGTTAATCTGCAAATTTTCCATCACTGTCAAGTCAACAAAGTATTACCAAATCTCGGTTTGTAGCCTTTGCCGATTTGGCTGATTGCTAGCTATTAAGGGGACTTCCTTGAAAGTGGAACTGGGAAGAGATGCACAGTAGCATTTTATTATGAAGCATTTTCACTCTACAGATACAACAGATGCAAATAATCTTGAATAGTATAGATAATAAAAGGATTAGGACGTGAGGAGCTTTGTGTGTTTATTAGTTTTTATAATATTTTTATTTGATCATAGGCTTTATATTATGATTAGTGTAATTACATAGCTAAATGAATAATGGCTGTGGGTCACAAGTGGCTTTCAAAATTGCTGAAATTTAACACTTGGAGGTAAAGCTATAGGAGATAACTCTAGTACACAGCTGAGTTGGTTCAGCTTAAAAGTGGTTTTTTGGTTATCAGACTTACTGTGTGAGAATAGGTTTCAATTCCACTCTGCATTTTGCTTTCAGTTTATAAATAACATTATTATTTTCCAAAAGCTTATTGTAAACTGTAAAGTGTTTTATGAGTCTTAAGATTTCCAAGATGAGATAAAATGGGTGAAAACAAGTGCCAGTGACATTGTTGGGTACTCTCTGAGCCAGGCCCTATGCTAAGACCTAAGCATTATGCTGTTTCTTGCTGATTTCTTTATGCATCAACTACTACTCTTTTGTTCCACAGAAGGGGAAACTGAGACTTGGGGAGAACTGGAGGCACATTGGTCAGCACTGGAGGAGGGTAAAAGAGCCAGGCTCCAGAAACACTCACTGCTCTTGCAGAGGAATGTGGAAATGAGAGGAAGTAAAAAATGGTAGACTCAGCATACAAAGCAGTCTCTCTCTATCTCTCTCTCATCATGTTTATCCTTTCTTACTCATTCTTCTTTTTAAGGTGGATGTGATGGTGGGAGAATGTCCCTTTCTCCTGGAGAGTGAAATTATTACATGCTTGTTGCAGAGTAAGAGAAAATGCATGAAATATATAGAGATAAAAATGAAAACAAAACAAAACAAACAAACAAAAAAAAACTGATTCTATCTCCCAGAGGTAACCATGACTTTAACAACTAGGGTACGTACCAATAATTTTTTATATATATAACATGCAAAATACAAATAATACCTTGAAGGGTAAATATCAACATATACCTTTATTTAACAATTATTTCTTTCCATTGTGATTTCCTGAGTTTGGAAAGAGAAACTCTTTTGAGAATTCCAGGCCTTTGGAAAGTAGAACTACAAAAACAGAAGGGAGATATAATCACCAAGTTCTTTCCTGTTGATTCCAATTATTCCTCATATAAGATACTCACCAGATGTTTAAGCACTGCATGACTAATTTGAGCTTGACTTCCCTTTCTTTTCTCTATCCATTAGTAGGTGGCAAGTAGGAGGGTCAAAAAATGATTCATAAACTCAGTATCAGCTTCCCAGATAATTTCACATTTGATTGGAACATTGAGAACATTTTCCATATTTCTTTGATCCGTAAATCTGAATTCTGTCAATGCCTTGTTTATAAGGAAGAAAGATCAGATTTTCATGTCAAAAGAATTTACCCATTCCAAACTAAAATTCATTCCTCTGTTCAAGCTAGATTTTCACACATCTGGCACTTTGGAGACATTGCCCATGAAGAACGAAATTATACAGAGTGACATTTGGTC
>PVKS010051497.1:0-11124 GCA_004027875.1 Aplodontia rufa | reverse complement strand
ATCATTTTACCTCTGAATATTCCTGTATTAACAGGAGCTTTTGGGGGACACCTCACATCCAAACCCAAGTAAATGGCAAGAGGAGGTAAAGGAGAAATTTGTTGTGGATGTTGTCTCTAGGATGATGGGCAAGAGTCAGTTAGAGGGTTTCAGGGCCTGTTGGGCAGAGCAAGGCCCCACGGAAGTGAGAGGAGTTGGAATTTGAGCACAGTTGAGTCCTGGCTGGAGGAATAGGTGCCTGCTTTTCCAGAAGGAGATACTTGCAGAAAGAGATGCTGATAAAGCTCTGTGTCTGTTTGGAGAGAGAAGTGATTATTTCCAGCTGGGCAACCAGGGAAAGTGTGCAGACATTTGACTCCTGCTGAAATTGAGGTAGGCTAGAAAAGAAGGAAAAGATAGGTAGAAAGGAGACAAAAGGAAGGACAAGCAAATATAACTTTAATCTAAAAGCCTTGTGCTATAAAGTTTCTCTTACCTTCCTGAGAACTCCCTAAGCCAGTTCTCTTTTCCAGGCCTGTCACTTCCAAATTTCTGGGAAATCTGTAAATCTTAGAGTTACTATAAATCCTTACACTTATGATAATTACCTTGTGCACTGGTAATTAGACCATATAATAAATAGATAAAGCAAAGACATGATGTTTTAAGAAACCTATAATCCATTCAAACATCAACCTAAAGATCCTGAGAATTGCCAGATGACCAAAAACTGTCTTGTGATCACCAGACTGAAGATCCTCACATACCTTCCTGTACCCACCCCTCACCAAGTTTCCTTTTAAAACAAGAGCTTGAGAACCCCTCAAAGCATCTCTTCCTCTTGAGATGATCTGCATTCTCCCTTGAATGTGTGTCTCTATTTTCCTAAATAAATCTGTCTCTAACCTATGTGTCCTTATATTAATTTCTGTGATGTTTGCTAAGAACTCCACTTGTCTGTGAGTTGAGGCCACCCTCTTCAGGAACTTCTTGCATCTACTCTGATAACAAGATGAGTGGGTTGGATCTGGACAGAAGCAAGGGTGTAGTCCAAGCAATGCAATAGAAGGGTTAGGTAGACCGAAGTTGAGTAGTAGATGAGATTAGTAAATGCAGACCAAAGTCAGTGGTGGTATGGTTGGGAGCGTTGGTTTTAGATGGTACAGGAGATTCAAATCCCAGTTTCCAGTTACTTATTGATTGTCGCGTTGAAGAAGTTCCTTGACATGTCTCAGATTCTGCATCTGTACAATGGCCATAACCCTAATAGGGTTATTAGAGGAGTAGATAGATAAGGCCTCCGAAGAGCTTAGTCCAGTAGTGGGGGCTAGTGAGCCCTCAGTAAATAAGTGCCGTCATTAGATCAAAATCATCAGATGTGTGCTGAGGAAATTAACTGGCCACAGGATGCGAGGGACTGAGCAGGGAAAGGGCTGCACAGGACCCAGTACACGGTAGTAACCCAGGAAACATTGAACAGCGTTTTCTAGGCATCAGGCATACAAGAGAAATACTCTGCCTTTTCTGGTCTCACAGTACCGGGAGGCTGGTCAGGTAAGAGCCAAAGTTGGGAAGGAGGATGAAGATGTCGACTCTTCAGCCGAGCTTCTCCCAACAGTTCTTGCCCTACTCTTACAGAGCGGGGCCGGGGCAGCGAGGTACAGGGTCGTCAAGGGCGGGCTCCAGGGTTCCACTTAGGGTAGGGAAAGGCGCGCAGGCGCAGTACTGACTAGGGCGCACACCTGTACTCGAGTGGGTGGAGCTAAGCCCGGAGTGGGGGCGGGGCGGGCGCGATGACGTAACGGGTACGCGACCACTGAGCCACTCGCTTCCCGGAAGCAGTAGATACTGTGGCGGCTGCGGCGGCGGAGGCGGAGGTTCTCGGACCCGCGACTTCAGAACGGCCCTGGGAGGAGGCGCGACGTCGGGGCGGGGCGGGGCGGGCGTGAGGAAACGCTCTGGGGCCTAGGGGCCCTCCCGGTGCTTCCTGCGGGTTCCTGCCCCTCCCGTCTCCACGCCTGCGTCCGGGTAGGTGAGGTGCCATCGCGCCGCCGCCCCCGTGCGTCTGCCCACTGCAGACTTGGGTGTCTGGACGCCGCGGGGACCCTACCTGCTGGCCCAGAGACCGTGAGCGTGGCCTCCTCTAGGCCCGAGGAGCGCCGTGAGGCCTCCGGGGCTGCAGAGATGATGGTCAAGGCCTCTGCCTGCGCTGACCTGTTTCACGCCTTGGTAGGCCGCTGTCTCTCGCCCGCCCTGGGTTCTTTCGTCCTGGTCGGCCCACTGGGGTTTCGGGCTTCTCGTGACATCTTGGTCATCTCTCTTCCTCAGGTCGTAGCTCATTGCTTGGGATTGGTTTATGCGTTGTTCGACGAGGTTCTTCCCCATTCACTGCTTAGTGCTCCATATGGGACTCTGAAATTAGGAAAGCGCATGATGGTTCTATGTGGCTCCTTCAGTGCGGGGATATGGGAATGGGGCATTGTGGAAGGTGACCACTGCCCCTAGGGATCGTCCACGAAGTTGTTGGCTACAGAAGGGAGAGTTATAAATGGTTAAAGGGTGAGTGAGGGCAGGACAGAACACGGTAGTCTTGGAGAAATGTAGTTCATTTACTCTCTCAGCAAGCAGTTGTTAAGCACCTACTGTGTATGAAAACAGTAATGAATGTAGGACACCCAAAATTAAGAGGGGTAGACTGCAGGAAAGCAGGGAGTTTTATTTTGATGTAAGTGTTTTGTTAGAGTGCATACCCCTTCTGGAGTGACTCTCAGACCAGAATGGGGCTGTCTGCGAAAAGGAAAGGACCGTTTAAGCTTACACTCAAGGCGTGAGTAGGAATTAACCAGGTGAAGAATGGGACAAAAATATTCCACATTGCTCTTGAGAGCATACGTTGTCTTCCCCCAGAAGCCATGTGTTCCCGATCAATATGGCACTTATTTGTTTATTTATACTGGGTATTGAACCCAGTGGTGATTTACCATCCCTAGTCTTTTTGTTTGTTTGTTTTTGGAGACAAACTACGTTGCTGAGGGTCTCACTAAGTTGCCCATCATGCTGGCCTCAAACTTGGAGTCCTCCTGCTTCAGCCTCCTGAGTCACTGGGATTAGAGGTTTGCACCCCCATGCCCATCATGGCTTGTTTTATTGATGGGTCTGTGGGGAAAAGAGCATTGAATGGGAGTTTGAAGAAGAGGATTTTATATCTGAGTTCACTTCAGCTTAGTCAACTTCATTTTTCTCATTTGTAAAGTGGGTATTTCACATGTAGCCCACTTAACTCGCTGTTTTATTATGGGTATCTTATGAAATAATGCAAGAAGTGTGTTGTGGACTGGAACTGCATTGCAAATGTTGGGAATAATTATTATGGTTACAGGATGCAGACGTCAGAGGGGAATGGGCCTGAGGTGAGCCCCAGTGTGATGCCTGAGGCTCTCCCAGACTCACTACCTGTCCCTATCAAGTCCCCAGCGTTTGATCTTTTCAACTTGGTTCTGTCCTACAAGAGGCTGGAGATCTACCTGGAACCCCTGAAGGATGCAGGTGATGGTGTTCGGTACTTGCTCAGGTATGGACTTTGTGGATTTCCTTTGGTCTGCTCAGCCTTTTGTCTCCCAGCGTCATAGGAGGACTGTGGCATTTAAGGCACTGGTTGGGCTGTTCTTCTGCCCTGGACCAGTTCTGGTTGGCCTATTTTGTCTCTAAATCCATCTAGGGCTACTTTGTGTCTCAGCCCAGGAGGTAGGCATTCAGGACCATCTGGCTTTTTATCAGGATTCTTTGGGACTAGATAAGCTCCTGTCTCAGGACTGTTAGCCTTGAATATTGGTCTTCTACACCTTAGAGCAGGCTTAATTTTTTCCCCTTCTTTTTCAGTATTTGCATAATTAATATTAAAGGTAGGATATACTTTTGGATAAAAGTTAAATACAAATGCTAATTAATAAGCTGGTCCAAGTTGGAAATATAGTCTCAATTTTTTTCCTATTTTAATTCTCTATAATTTTCTATTTTCCTTCTTCTTTCAGCTTTCTTTCTTTTCTTTTCTTTTTTTTTTTGTTAACTAGGGATTGGACCCCAGGGGCACTTAACCATGGAGCCATACCCCCAACCTTTTTTTTGTATTTTATTTTGAGACAGAGTCTCACTAAGTTGCTTATGACCTCGCTAAGTTGCTGAGGCTGTCTTAGAACCTTGGGATCCTCCTGCCTCAGCCTGCTGGGATTACAGGCATGCACCACCATGCTCGGCCCCATTTTTTGTTTTTGAGACAGTGTCTCAGTAAGTTGCTGAGGCTGGTCTTGATCTTGCCATCCTACTGCCTCAACCTCCCAATTTGCTGGGATTATATACAAGTACCACTGCACCCAGCAAGTGAAAAGTGTTTTAAAAGACAAATATAGGGGTCTCTAACTAATAAAGGACATTTTCCTTAATTATCAAAGTAAATCATACCTCACATAATTAGGAACAAATAATTCCTTGCTATTTTCCTGTACGTAGTTTGTAGTCAGGTTTCCCTAGTTTTTCTTTTTTCTTTTTCTTTTTTTAAAGAGAGAGAGAAGGACAGTATGAGAGAGAGAGACAGAATCAATTTTTATTGAGTTTTTCACATGACCTTCATTGCTATGACATTTAGCTGTGTACATGGTTGCTGGGGTTTGAACCCATGTACTTGGGTATGCCAGGCAGGTGCCGTAACCACCAAGCCACCGTTCCAGTCTTCCCTAGTTTTTCAAAGAATGCCGTGAAGAATTGTTTTGACCAGCTTCTCACAAAGACCTTTAATACTCCAAAGACTAGAAGGAGGCAGGGTGAGCGGAGGGTGCTGTTGAGTCTTCATCCTTGTCTCAGGCTGGAAGTAGTGGGGTGTTTTTTTTATTATTGTTATTATTATTATTATTATTATTATTATTATATATGTTTGGAGACAGGGTCTTGCTCTGTTGCCCAGACTAACTTTGGACTGGGTCCAAGTGATCCTCCTGGTGCATTTATTATTAATTCTCTGACCAAGACCCTAAATTTTTCTCATTTACTCCTTTCAGTATCCTTAGAAATGAGGTAGTCAGTGTTCCAGAGCCATGTTCTGTACTGTAAGTTTACTGTATTATTGGTTCACCAGGTAGTTGGATGGGGATTTTCTGTCACTTTATGGTCCCAGCACCACCAACTACCTGAAATGAACTTTGGTCTTCCTTAGGAGGTCGAGTGCTTTAGAGAGGCAAGACTGTGCTTTCTGGCCTTATTTGTGTACACGTATCTGTGTGTTTTTCCCTTTAGAGGCAAATCACGAATGTTAGCTATATCCTGCCCTTCTGCCTTTCCTCTGTCTGGTCTATCGTGCCTCTTGGCACACTAATCCGTGAGCATTTTTCCATTTCATCTGAGAATGTGGTGGGATTGGTTAGAGCTTGATGAAGGAGGAGCATCAGATCTCCTAGTTGGTGGTCTCCTGCGCTGGCAGGAGTATTGGTCTGTGAAAGGGGCTGTCAGATTAGTTTGTGCTTTTGATTGTTCTTTTCTTAGTAAAGAGGATTTGATTTTGAAGAGGAATCTAATCTTGGGCTTTGGCTATTAGGTCTGAAGCCTGGAGCTACAGTCAATTTTTTTTTAAAGTTTTTTATTAGTACTGGGGTGCTTTACCATTGAGCCATATCCCTGACCTTTTTTTATTTTGTATTTTGAAACAGGTTCTCACTAAGTTGCTTAGGGCCTCATGAAGTTGCTGAGGCTGACCTTGAACTTAGTGTCCCAGGTTACAGATGTGCACACTGTGCCTGGCTTGAAGTCTGTTCTTTTTTTTTTTTTTTTAAAGAATCAATTTTATTTATTTTTTCAGCTGGCCTTTGTTTCTCCAACACTTAGTTGTGTGTGTAGTGCTGGGGTTTGAACCCAGGTTCTCACACATGCCATGCAAGCCCCCAATTGCTGAGCCACCACTCTAGCCCAGCAGTCAATTTTCAAATGACTCTTTTGGGATTGACTAGTCCACTAGTCCACAGGGTGGATCACTTGGGACCAAAATATTGGTAAAGACATTAGGTGGAAGGGGAGAAGCTTTGAAATGCAATTGACTTCAGTGCCAGTGTGATGTTTTTATTTCTGAAATAAGATTGACTTTAGACCCACCTTTTGTTTATTTATTTATTTTTTTGCATTGCTATGGATCGAAACCACGGTGCTCTTTACTATTAAGCTACATCCCCAACTCTTTAATTTTTTATTTTGAAAGGTTCTAAGGCTTGATTAGGGTGGTACAGGTGGAATGTGTTGAATTTCAGAAGAAAGGCAAAAAACCGTAATTTCATTACCTTACTTACAATTTTTGTTAAAAAGTAAAAGTCACACATAAACTTATTAGGCTCATTTAATAACAGAAATTCTCTGATTATAGTACAAGAAAATACATTTAAATTCTGAATGTACTGGCAGATTACATGTATTTTTCTGTTTGTCTGTATTCTTGCAGTTGACCTTGAATATACTGACTCTGATTTTAGAATTTGGGTGTCTGTGGCTTCATTATTACATCTGTGCTTTTATTTCCCTACTAAATATCCCATATTAGGGACTAAGCCACAACACTTGTATGCAGCGTCCTGAGTCCTTGAACTTTCCACCCTCTCTGATGGTCTCTGCCTTGCCATGTGGTGGTGGTGGTGGGTGCTCATCTGTTCCATTTCACACAGGGTGTGTTTGTGGAGTGAATGCTGCATCATGGTTTTGTCTTTAGTTTTTAATATGTTAAAATAGAGTCTTTATTGTTTTTTCTCCTTTTGAATCAAAATATGTTCAAGATAAACTCAGACCCTCAAACCGATGGATATAAGGAGAGAAAGTCACAAGTGGAGTCAAAGTCCACTATTTGTTCTTTCTTAATTTCTGTATTAGGGGCTGGAGCAGCGGCTCAGAGGTTTCAGTGTTTGCCTTGCATGCACAGGGTCGTGGGTTCAAACCCCAGCACCACGTATACAACAAACTGTTGGAACAACAAAAGCCACATGAAAAACTGAATAAAATTGATTCTCTCTCTCTCTCTCTCTCTCTCTCTCACTGTCTCACTCACTTACTCACTGTCACTCATTGTCCCTCTCTTTAAAAAAAAAAAGAGAGAAGAAAAGAAAAGAGAAGATTGTCTGCTTTATTTTTAAGGAGAATAGACCCTCACAAAACATAGGTGAAACAGTATTACAATATTAACTGGGTTTCTTTTCTTTCTTCTTCTTCATTTTTTTTCTTTTTTCTTTTTTTGTACTGGTGATTGAATCCAGGGGTGCTCTACCACTGAGCTACATACTCCCCAACTTTTTTTTTTTTCTTTGCTGGGGACTAAACCCAGGACTTGCATAAGTTAGATAAGTTCTCTACCATTGAGCTACATCCTCAGCTCCCCCACCCCAACACCCCACTTTAAAAAATGTTTTTGAGGCAGGATCTTGCTAAGTTGTTGAGGCTGCCCTCAAACTTGGCAATCTTCCTGCTTCAGCCTGCTGAGTTTCTGGGATTATAGGCATGTGCACTATGACTGACTTAACTGGTTTTCTTTATTTTTGGTATTGGGGATTGAATCCATGGGCATTTTACCAATGAACTATATCCCCAACCTTTTGAGACAGGGTCTCTCTTAAGTTGCTAAGGATCTTACTGAATTGCAGAGACTGACCTCAAATATGCTGTCTTCTCCCTTAGCCTCCTGAGTCATTGGGATTACAGGCATGCACCATCATGCCGGGCATTAACTGAGTTTCTTAACAAACGTTTTGTACATTCTTCCTACTAGGAGAAAGTTCTATAGATATTCCAGTTTTCTCACCCCAGAGCTAATATACCACCTCTTAACTCTTCTCCTGGTCACCTGTCCCAGAGGCAGGCCCACTTTTCATTTCTCCTTGGTCCTCTATGCTCCATGCTGCCTCCTCTCCTGGTTTGGGTGTCCCATCTGTGCTGCACTCCTGGTTGGAGGAGTGCCTGTCTGGTGATCAGGACTCTCTGTGTTGTAGGTGGCAGACGCCTTTGTGTTCTTTGCTGACCTGCCTGGGCCTCAACATCTTGTTCCTCACTTTGAACGAGGGTAAGAACTGCTTCCAGGGACCAGTGGTTTCTATGAATAAATGTGGGGCACTGACACCAAGATGCAGCTGTATGCAAGGGAGGCCCTTTTCTTGCCTTTGGTTAGCTTTCCTTTGTGTCTGCTTGGTGTCAGAACACAGGCTCCAGGACAATGCAGGCTGAGCCATTGGTGTGACCTTGGGCAAATTTTTTAAGCCAACTGTTAAGGCCTGATTTCCCTCATCTTCAAAGGGAGGATATAATAGTGTTTTCCTCATACAATATCTGTGAGGAATGAGATGGTCTATGTGTAACACTGAGCACAGTGCCTACCTTGGAGTCTGCAGCTAGTACAATTGCTGTTGTCACTGTGATCATTGTTTCCTTCTTGACAGCTGATGCATTGACCTTTTTCCATGGGGTCATGGGGGATATGGCATGGGGTCAGGATACTAGAAAGAGGAGCTGAGAAGGGAGTTTTTGACATATCTGTATTTTTTTCTAGTTCAGCAAGTAGGCTGGGGTGTGTGTGCGTGGCAGGCTGTCTGCTGGGTCACTGGCAATGAGGAGTGGCTTGGAGCCTCTGAGAGATGTATGGACAGATGGGTGAAGGCAAGGATCTTGGGTGGCAGTGTTCCCTGCAGATCTTCTGTTATACTTTCTGTGACCTACCCCTTTCCCTGTTTGGAACTGGCAGGTGGTTGCCATTTAAAGTCAGCTCCACCAGGGGAAATGAGTGAAGGGTCTGGGCAGAATGTCCTGAGGAGCTGGTCCTTTGTTTATGTCTTCTTTCTTTTATTTATCTCATGTTTCTCAAGTGCCTCCCTTGTTTCCTGTGTATATATTGATTTAGTGGGTTGAAAACAAACCTAGTTCATACAAGATCTCATCTTCTGTTTCTTAGCTGAACTCTTCTTTGTTCATAACATCCCAGGATGTTAGATCCTTCTGAGTGTATTTCCAGAGTAAATCGGCTCCTATGATATGTTTAACAACTATTTATTTATTAAAATTTAAACAAATTTTTTTTGAGATTGGGTCTTGCTGTATTGCCTCTGTCCTCCTGCCTCAGCCTCCCAAGTAGCTGGGATTACAGACATGTGCTTAAGAAGCAAAAGTAATGCTTCCAATCTGTGTTAGTGACGCAAAGAGTCTGTTAGTCATCAGGAACTTCCAGCAGCCAGACTGTAGACACAAGCTGCCTACTATGTGCTAACAGCATTTTTTGGTTTTGTTTGTTTTATTTTGTGGTGCTGGGGACTGAACCCAGGTTCTCAGGCATATTAGGCAAGTGCTGTACCACAGAGCTATATTTCTAGCCCCAATGGCAGCATTTTTAAATTATTAAAAATGAGGCTGGTGCCATATCAGTGAGTAGATGGACCACACGCCAGCCCTCGAGCTCGCATTAGCGGAGGAGACCTGTAGTCTGTTGTGTGGTGATAGGATCCATGAGGAAAAGCAGAGCTGGGTTAGGGGGGCTGGAGGGTGTGGATGAGATGTGGTGCCCTACAGGGTGCTCAAGAAAGGGCCCTTTGGCAAGGACCTAGGGAAGGTGAGGCAGTAAGCACATGGGACTGGGTGGGGAGAGACACTTGGGCCTTACTTGCCTGCATTACCTGCAGTATTTTTGATCTTTTAGGTGCGTGGTACTCAGTGGGTGCCCTGATGATTTCAATACCCGCCTTGCTGGGCTACCTTCAGGAGGTTTGCCGGGCACGGCTACCGGAGTCTGAGTTGATGCGGAGGAAATATCACAGTATAAGGCAGGAAGACCTGCAGAGAGTTCGTCTTTCTCGCCCTGAGGCTGTGGCTGAGGTGAAGAGCTTGTGAGTATGGAAGAGAGGCCAGGGAGGTGGGGGAACGAACCCATTGCAAGAATAACAACAGCCACATAACAGTGCTTGCTGTTGACAGATGGTGTATTGGGTAAACCACAGGTGTTACTTTATTTAATATTTTTAGCAGTTCTGGACTGTGGCTCCTATTATTATCCTCCGCTTATAGATGCAGAAAAAGTTAGCTAGAAAGTGATTAAGTTGGAATGTGACTCCAGATCTAGCTGACTTCACAGCTGTGCCCTTTCTTCTGGAGAGAGAGGGTCTTTCTTGACTAAGCATGTGCCAGCAGGAGCTGCTGCCAGGGTTCACATACCAGCTCTCCTACTTTCTTGGGTAGCATCAAACAAGTCACTTAGTGTCCTTGCATCTCAGTTTTCTCATCTATTAAATGGATGATAGTAGTGCTTACTCTGGTTGTGAGGGCAATCTGGCTGCAACATCTGTTACCCCATGGATTTCCAGGGTGGGAGGACTTACTCTGAGGGTGGTTGTGAAGCTTACTCTAGTGTGGGTGCCTAGGAAGTGTTCAGTAAATGTTAGTTAGCTCACTGCACTGTGGAGAAATTTCCTAAACGACAGAGCTGGCACTTTGAGGAAGCATCTTGGGACTGTTGAAATATTTACTGTGCCAACTTTGGTGGCAGCTGGCCTTTACTGAACTCTTTCCTGGACTGAGCTCTGTGCACGCTCTTGACATACAGCAGGAGTGAAGAAGTTATATACAAATGGATGCCTGGGCTCTGCCCAGAAATTCTGGGTTATCTGGAGTGGGGACCAGGCATCTGTTTTTTTTTTTTTCTTTTAATTATAAAATAGGCTTTATGTTAGATGATTTTGCCCAACTGTAAGCTAGTGTAAGTGTCCTGAGCACATTTAAGGTAGGTTAGGTATATTAAATGCATTTTTTCCTTCATATTTTTTATTGGTTCGTTATAGTTATACATATCATTGGGATTTGTTGTTATGTATTTGTACATGCACACAGTGTAACAGTATAATTAGGCCAATATCACTTTGAAATAATTTAGAGCTGAGAGAAGAAGTACAAGTATAGTACAAACATCTGCCATATACCCATTACTCGTCTAGATGTTATTAATGTTTTGCTACCTTGGCTTCAGCTGTCTCTACATATTCTTTTTTTTTCCTGAACCACTTGAAAGTATCTTTCTTACTTTGCCCCAAATACTTTATTTTTATTTATTTATTTGTCTTTAAAGGGGGGGGGAGAGAGAGAAAGAATCAGTTT
>PVKS010051496.1:0-11125 GCA_004027875.1 Aplodontia rufa | reverse complement strand
GAGAGAGAGAGAGAGAGAGAGAAAGGGAGAATCAATTTTTAATGAGTTTTTCACATGGCTTTCATTGCTCCAACACTTAGTTGTGTACGTGGTGCTGGGGTTTGAACCCATGTACTTGCGCATGCCAGGCAAGCGCCATAACCACCAAGCCACCACTTCAGCCCCACTCCTGATATTCTTGAGCTTGTTCTGTCAGCTTGCTAAAGCTGAGTCCTTGTTATATTATCTCCAAAAGCACCAGAATGTAGCTCTTCAGCATCTCCAAAGGCTGGGAACGTGGAGCAGCTGGCCTTTCCAGATTCTTTCCATCTGTCTCTCCTGTTAGAATCTCAGAGTGCAGGAATAGAGTAAACATAGTCCCTTGGGCCTCACAGCTGCTTGAATTTAAGTGTCACTTCAAGCACCCCCCCCCCACACACACACACACTTTTTTCCCTCTCGTCTTAAACTGGTTTAGGTGCTAGCTCACGTAGTTTGCATTTTAGATAGCTATCAGGCTGGTAACTAGCAGGCATTTCCTTCCCTTTTGCAAACAAACAAAGCTGCAAAATGATACTTTTCTCTGGTGGCCAAGAAAATGAGGTGCTTTGTGGGTTATGCAGGTTAGTGGGGACCTGGTGTAACTTCTGAGAATGAAGCTCCCACCTGAATAAGAGAAAAGAGCAGAGATCAGGCACCTGCCTGAGCCAGAGAGACTGCCTTTTTACCTTATGGGGACATCCTTTTCCAGGGGGCTTCTGATGGTCAGCAATCCCATCTCTCCTTTCCCTATATCCTGCTGGATTTATTGCTGCCTTAGTAGTGAGGATGCAAAGGTCTTTGTTTGCCACATGCTGAAGACTTAGGGAATCCAGGCTTAGTGGCATTACTGGTATTCCCTCGGCTGCTATATAACTTACAATGCCTAAAATACTAACTTAAAAGCAGCCTACAATACTAACTTCTTGATGACTTTTTAACCTAAGGGAAGATATTTGCCAATTAGTTGTGCCTTTAAAAATTCGCCTTATATGTTTCTCTTGTCCTTGAGTTCTCACAGGCCCATGATCTTATATTATGCTCTTTGATTTGAAGTGGGAGGCAAGCCTGTTAGTGCTCTGGGTGAGAGCCCCACTAGAGAAAAGAAACGATTTGGCTTCCTGAACTAGGAGAGATGAGAGGTGGTTTACTCTGATTTCTTCCTGGAAGATGAGGAGGTTACAGAAGAAAAGGTGTTAAAGCTAGGGGGGCTCTATCTTGGCAATCTCTCTCACAAGGTGGTCCCTGTTTAAGAGGTGGATATCAGGGACAGACAGAGTAGAAGCATTTCAGAGACTGCTCGGCTCATGCTCTGGGGATTAATGAGTCATCTCTTACCCAAAGTCCTTAGATCAGATCAAGACTTCATCTCAGGATCCAAGGTTCATTGGGTGAGGGTTCCCTCTACCATCGGGCCAAGTCAGTCAGAAACAAAGAGAAACAGATAGTGGTTGATACTGGTACCCTTGAGGGTTGTTGGGGTCAGACTCTGGACAAGAGACTTTCTTGCAATACTGGAGAGTTGCCCCAGTCAGCCACCTTCAGTTATCTCAAGCCTTCCTCTGTCCCACACACCAACTTTCTCCCACAGGTCGAAACTGGAGCAAGTCAGGACTGACATTCCCAATGCCTTGGTGAACGGAGATCAGTCCTGAAAAAGCAGAGTTATCTTCTTACGAGTTTGCAAAGTCTCAGCTTGTGAACAGAGGGGATGTATGCCCTTTCTCATAACCACTCTATACAAAATGTTCCTTTCTGAATGGTTAGAGTTTTATCAGCAAGGGAAGGAGGTGCCCTGGAGGAATTAGCATTGGAGGAAGATTTTGACTCATACGGAGGTGCATATTTCTGGGGCATTCACCCAGCACTGTCCAATCTACTGGTTACTTGTAGGATACCCCTAAGGGCTGTTGGGAGAGGAGGTATGGGGAGAAGCCTTTGAGATCCACCAGGGAGTGGCCCTGGCCAGAACCTCTCATTTGCTTCACTCCTTCACTCAACTTCTTGCATCCACAGTTAACCAGGATCAGGGGCAACTGTCTGCTAATGCCAGACACACTCCAAGCCAGGATAGAGAAGTTGGAAATGATCCTTACAGAGCCTAACATACCTGACCTGAAGGCAGGGGCTTAGGAACTGTAAAAGGACGTGAAACCTGTCATCTGAAACTTGAGCCATGCTAATTGTGTTTAAGTGATCGATGGATGCCCAGTTTATTGTCCTCCAGAAAGAGAGGGAAAGATGCAAGCTGAGCTGCGCTTACAGAGAGCTCACCTTAGTGGTGACCTTATCCATATCCCGGACGAGGCCCCATCTGATGCCGGTTTGGTGGTGTTGGGTCTGTGTCCTCTCAGAGTTGAAGAATGAAATGAAAGGACACCGAGGCAAGCAGAGAAAATAGAGTTTACTTAAGAGAGAGAAAAGCCTTCTCCAGGAGAAGGAAGGCTTGGAACTGAGCACTCCAAGAGGGGACATGACTCACCTTTTTAGGATTCTCTTCCCTTGGTTACTCATTGCCTTCCCTCCCCCATGCCTAGGGGTATGGGTGTGAAATTCTGGTCTGATCTGGTCTTTGGTTCTGGGCCAGGAGCATCTTTATCAGCAGAGAGGAAGTGACTGTCCGGACCACCCTTGTTAACGAAGGGGGTGTGAAGCTGATATGCACCTCTGCTTACTCAGGGCAGTGGATTCTCTTTGCCCTCTCAGGATAAAATGACTATCAGTTAATTTCCTCCTTACCAACCCCATCATTCTACCTACACTGACTGCCTAGCTTTCTCTGCCTTAGTGTCAGCTCCTACATTTGAGCTTTTGATCCATTCTGAGTGATTTTTTGCTCCTGGCCTGAGGTCCAGCCTCACTCTTCTACAGTGGGTGCCAGGTGTCCCAGAGCCGCGTGTGACGTCTGCTCTTCCCCTCTGCACTGGCCCTGCCCTGCCTCTTCCCTCGGTGTTGCTGGGTGTGGATGTCGCTTCAGCCCCTGGAAGTTTTTAGATCCCAGCTCGTCCTCCCTGGTTGGTGGGCTCTGCCCACGGTGTGTGCTGGGCACTTCCCTGGCTGCTCCTGGGGTCCTCTGTGTGTGTGTCAGGGCTCTTCCTCCCATCTGGCCACAGTCTCGCTGGTTCTGGTCATCACTGCTGTCCAGCTCTCACCTTTGTCTCCTGTACTGGGCTTGGCTGCCTGGCTCTCGGGTCCCTTCTCTACATGGTACTGGAACTCCCTCAGGATCCCAGTTGCTGTGACAACTGCCAAATTCCTTCCCGTGGGAATCTCAGCCTGCACCGTCTGTGCCTTGCACCAAGAACAATCCTTTCACAGGGCCTGAGCGGGTTTCTTTAGGTGTGGCAGGCATGTAAGTCCAGGCCCTGTCATTCCTGGGTGCCTGGGTCAATGTCACCATGCGTTATTCTGGCCTGGATTGTGGCAGCTCTTTCCAACTGGTCTCTCTGCTTGTATAGACACCACACCTCCAAAATCTGTCCCCACTGAAGCCACTGGAGGACCCTTTTAAAAGCATAAGCCACATCCCGACTCTGCCACAGCCCCCAGGTCCCCACTCCACTCAGTGAAAGCTAAGTCCTTACCACGGACCCCAGCCTGCCGGTCAGACCTGCCTCTCACTGACCTGGTCTCTGGCCAGCCTTCCTCCGGCCCTCTGCTCTTTCCTCCAGGCTGTTCCTGGCCCGGGCCAGTCTGTCTCTTCCCCGGCCTGCACTGGAGGCTCCTCCCTCCTGCAGTCCCCTTCCACCTGACTCCACATGACTCCACTGTCTTCAGTTCTGTGTGCAAATGTCACCTGGTGTGGCCAGCTTGTACCTTCCATTTAAATACAAGCACCCCTTGTCACTGTCACCCTGACCAGCTTGTTCCTTTTCCCCATAGCACTTAGCACCTTTTCAAATCATCTGTAATTATATGAATCAACATTCACTGGAGACAGAGCCACACAATAGGGAGAGCAGGGTCCTTTATGCAAAGGACACTGAACAGGGCAAGTGTCAAGAGAAGGAGGAGCAACAGCCTGGGCTCCAGTGGGGAGGAGGAAGTACGGGGGGTGCGGCTCCCTCCACAAGGCCAGTTCAGACCTGAAGGGGGTGGCTTGGGTGCAGCCCAGGGTTGGGGGCCGGTTGCCTGGGGTCAGTACTGGTCATGGTCAGAGCAGAGGTGAGCAGGTAGGGCAAGCAGGCAGGAAGTCCCTCTTCCCTCCAGGGGCAGGTGGACTAGGGCTGGGAAGCCTCCAAGGTTGGCACCATCCCCTTGTGAGATACCCTGAGCCTCAATAGGAAGCCATCCTCGGGGGCCAGGGAGGTCAGTGTGAGTGAGTGGCCCGGATGTCCCCTCTGTGCCAGTCGCACAGCAGGAGGAAGAAATGAAAGGAAAGAAAGCATCCTGGAAGCAGGCACAGGCCACCCTCCCACGCCTTGCGTGACAAGACCTAGCTTGGAGCCAGGCGCAGGACAGAATTGCCAGCTGGGCCCAGCTCTACTGTCACCTGCAGGCCGTGACGGGTGTGTGTGCAGGGAGGCAAGGCACTGCTTGCTGGCACCAGAGCCGACTCAGCTGTTTTGTGCACCTCTGTCCCCCACACACTGAGAACGTGGCCTGGGGAGCTGGCGTTGGCTTCGTTTCTTCATGGTGCCTGCCTTGTGCCTGGAAGGTTTGTCATACAGAACGTCTGGAAAAACCAGGGAACTCTGTGCTAGCAGCGCTTCGCGGCCGGGAGGGAGCACCGTGGAGAGCAGCCTGGAGGAGGAGGCTCCCGCTGTCAGAGGGCTGGGTCCATATGGCACACCCCCAAGGACCCTCTACTAGGCCCCCTTACAGTTTCTACCATGTCCCAATAATGCTATCAAATTGTTAAGCCCCAGATGAGGTCAGAACCTCAGGCTCCAATCATCTCCCAAAGCCCCACCTTGAATATTGCTGCTCCAGGGACCAAGTCTTCAGTACATGCGCCTTTGTGGGACATTCCTGTTCCTCCATAGCAAATGCTCAAACAGATTTGCTTTCTTCCTTTAAAGCTCTGCATACAATATCATCTCATGGAGATAAAAAGCTTTTGTGGAGCCGTTGTTATTCGGATTGATGTTGGTGATATTTCCAAGAATTATAAGCCAAGCAAGTTCATCAAGGGTCATATCTGCTCATGTACACAGGGGACTGTCCCTATTGGAAGGATGCTTCTGAATGTAGCCACTGAGTCACAGTCACATACATTTAAAAATACATTTATGGGGGCTGGAGTGGTGGCTCAGTGGTTGAAGCGCTTGCCTGGCATGAACAAGGACCCAGGTTCAAATCCCAGCACCACATACACAACTAAGTGTCAGAGAAACAAAGAACATATGAAAATAAAAACAAAATTGATTCTCTTTCTCTCTCTCTCTTTAAAAAATACATTCATGCTCATTGAGACTTTTAAAATTAATCTTTTTATTTTGAGTTCACTGTGGATTCACATGCAGTTGAAGAAATAACATACCGAGAGTCCAGGGGCTCTTTCCCTTTTTTGCCCCAATGACATCTTTCAAAACAGCAGGACAACATCACACCAGGAAATTGACATTGATAGAATTAAGACACAAAGGGTCAACAGCTCAGCACGGAACCTGGGTGCCCTCAGAGCCACACCCACTTCCTCTTGGCATCTGCTCATCTGACCTCAGGGCCATCATGTGGTCCTTTCGAGAATGTTATGTATTGGATCACCTAGTACATAGAACTGTGGATTCCCTTTCCTCCCAGTTTACGTAGCTCCCTGGAGAGTGCATCTCTTCTTTTTGCCATGTGGTGTTTGGTGCTGTGTGGGAACCGTGGTTTGTTTAACCCTTCTCCCGGAGAAGGACATCTGTGTCTTTATTTTAGGGCTATTATAAATAAAGCAGCTGTAAAGCATTCATGTGCAGGCTTTGGCACAAATATACATCGTTCATTTCTAGGGATAAATAGGCCAAAGTGCAATTTCTGGGTCACATTATTGTTCTGTGGTTAGGAATTTTGAAACACCTGCCAAACCATTTTCAGAGGACAGCACAATTTTTTATTAGCATTTTAACTGAGTGTACAGTTCCCTGGTTCCCATAAATCCTCACCAGACCTTTGTGAAATTGCTGCTTTTATTTCAGGCATTTGCATAGGTATAGAGTGACAAACTTGGTGGCTTCATTTGCACTTTGCTAGTGACTAATGCTGCTGACCACCAATTCATATGCTTGTTTGCCATCAATTTCTGCTTTGTGGAGAAATATTCCTTCAGGGCTTTATCCATCTTCTAACTTTTTAAACTACTGAGTGTGAAAGTTCCTTGTAAAATCTGAAATCCAGTCTTCTGTCCGTATGTGGTTGGTGAACGTTTTCTCCCAGTCCTCAGCTTACATTTCCACCCTCTAGAGTAATTTTTAAAATTTTGGTGGAGACCATTGTGTCTGTTTTTTTCTTTTATGGATCACGCTTCTGATGATGAATTTACGCACTCCTAATCTCGTTCCGTATCCTAAAGATTTAGCCTGTTTCTCAAGGTTTTGTGGTTCTTTGCTTTACATGGGCGCCATGTACATTCTGAGTTTGTTTTGTATAAGGTATGAAGCTTGGGGTGAAGTCGCTCCTTCCATCAGATTGCTTTTGTGTATTTGTGAAAACTCAGTTGAGTGAGCTTGTGCAGTGTTTCTCAAGGACCTCTTTTTGTCTGTCCATCTGAATACCACACAATCTTTTTTTTTTTTAAAGAGAGAAGTACAGTGAGAGAGAGAGAGAGAGAGAGAGAGAGAAACAGAGAGAATCAATTTTTATTGAGTTTTTCACATGGCCTTCACTGCTCTCACACTTAGTTGTGTACAAATACCACACAATCTTGATTAAAGTAGCTATATAATAAGTCTTAAAATTGACTTATTCACTTGATTATTCCTTTTAAAATTTTGTTTTACATATCCTAGTTCCTTTGTCCTTCTGGAATTGTGATGGGATTGTGTTAAATAGATCATTTGGGGGAAATAGCATTGCTATGTGTTGTGTCTTCTAATCCATAAATGCAGCATTTCTTCCCACTTATTTAGGTCTTCTTTTATTTATTTTGTCTCTATTCTTAGTTTCCTGCATATAGATCATGTGTGAGATTTATTGGAATTAGAACTATGTTTTTAATTTTTTAGTGATTGTGGATGGTATTTTTTTTTTTTAAAGAGAGAGGGACAGTGAGAGACAGAGAAAGAGAGAAACAACCTCATCTAGGTTTTCACATGGCTTTAGTTGCTCCAACACTCAGTTGTGTACGTGGTGCTGGGGTTTGAACCCAGGTGTTCATGCTTGCCAGGTAAGCACCGAAACCGCTGAGCCACCGCTCCAGCCCCGATGGTGTTGTTTTTGATCTTAGTGTCCACTGACATTACATGTAGGCACACAATTCAATTCTGTGTGTTTATCTTGCTTCCTGCAACCTTGCTGAACTCACTGTTAGCTCTAGCAGGATTGTTTTTGCTTTTTTACATTTCTTGGGATTTTTTTTACATAGACATATTTTCTGCACATAGAGATAGTTTAATTTATTCCTTACTACATTTATATGTTTTTTCTTCCTTTTAAAAAACCTTTATTGCACTGGCTGGAATTTTCTATACTATATCAAGCGGTGAGAGTGAACATCCCTGCCTTGTCCCGACACTAAGAGAGAAAGCATGTAGTCCTTCATCATTGGGAATAAGATTAGCTATATGTTTTTGTAGATACTTTTTGTCAAGTTAAGGAAGTTTACTTCTATCTTTTATTTTTGGAGAGTTGTTATTCTGAATGGGCATTGACTTTTATCAAATGATTCTTCTGAATCAGTTCATATGACCATGTAATTTTTCTTCTTATTAATATGGTTGATTTTTAAAAATTGAACTGGCTTTCCATCCCAGGAGAATAAACTCCTTTTGCTCATGATGTATAAATATGTATATATTTTATATCATTAAATTATATATATAATCATATGTAAGATATAAAGTATATATTAAATTATATAGTACTTTATATGTAATACATAATTATTCATAATGTCATATATATAGTTTATATATAAAATGATGCATGATTAATTTTTTTAGAGAGAGGGACAGTGAGAGAGAGAAAGAGAGAATCAATTTTTATTTATTTTTCCATCTGTTTTTCATTTCTCTGACATTTAGTTGTGTATGTGGTGCTGGGGTTTGAACTTGGGTCCTTGTGCATGCCAGACAAGCACTTTAACAGTTGAGCCACTGCTCCAGCCCCTGTATAATAATTTGCTAAAATTTTATTAAGATTTTTTGTATCTATATTCACAAGAAATATTGTTTGGAAAAATTCTTTTTTTGCATTGTTTTTCTGGTTTTGGTTGGAAAGAGCTACCTCCTCCCTTCCTCATCTACTTTTCTGAAAGAGATTGTGTAGAGTTGTTATTTCTTTTTTAAAATGCTTTCTAGAGTTTTCTGGTGAAATCATGTGAACATAGGGAAATCTTTTTGGATATTTTGGTGTTTCATTTGTTTGTCTTGAGCATTGAACCCCAGGGTACTTACCACTATCCCCAGCTTCCCTGTTACCCCACTGTTTGTTTTTTTTTTTAATTTTGAGACAGTGTCTCACTAAGTTGCCAAGGCTGGCCTTGAACTTGTGATCTTCTTGCCTCAGCCTTCCAAGTCACTGGGATTATAAGCATACACCACGGTGCTTGGCTTAGAAATTTTTTAAATGAAAATTTTAATCTTCTCACTAGTTAGGGCTATTAAAGTTATCTACTTTGTATCAGACTTGTGCTTTTTGAGAATTTGGTTTATTTAACCTATGTTGTCAAATCAATGTGTGCAGATCTGCTTGTAGAATTCCCTTGTTAGCCGTTGCTGTCTACAGTCTCCGTAGTAATACCCCTATCTTATTCCAGATGTTCTTAACATGTGTTTTCTCCCCACCCCCTCTCTTCTTTCTTGTCAGCCTTTCTAAAAATGTCTCAGTTTAATTGATCTTTCCAAAGGATCAGTCCTTTGTTACGTTGGTTTTCTCTGTTGTTTTCCATTTGAATTTTAACTGATTTTTTGCTCTTATTTTTTTTCTGCTCACTTTGGGTTTAGTTTGCTCTTCTTTCTCTAGGTGCTTGAAGTAGGAGCTGATACGGTTGGTTTTTTGCTTTCTCTCTTTTCCGATGTGTTTACTGAGTCCAGTGAATTCCCCTCTCAGCTCTGATTTAGCTGATTTGTGTATCACAAATCTTCATAATTTGCATTTTCATTTTCATTCAGCCCAATGTATTTTTTATTCACCTTGAGACTTCCACTTGGGCCCATGGATTATTTAGACTTGTGTTGTTTAGTTTCCAAGCGTGTGGAGAAAGACTTCCCATTGTTATTCTGCAATTGATTTCTAGTTTGATTCCACGTGGTCAGAAGATACTTTCTACAGGATTTCAATTCTTTCAAATGTGCTAGGTTCATTTTATGATCCAGGATTTGGTCTCTTAGTACATGATCCACGTGTGTTTGAAAGGAATGTGTGTGTAGTGGAGGAGTCTGCGAATGTCAATTAGATTGTTCTTTTACCATTCCTCTTGTTCTCTCCTGGCTCATCTGTCAGTTCTTCAGAGGGTACGGACATTTCCAGTAGCGACTGCGATCCGTCTGTTTCTCCTTGCACTTGCGTCAGCTGTGCCTCCATGCTGTGGAGCTCTACTATTTGGTGCATGCACATTTTGGATTGCTGTCTTCTTTGTGGGACTGTTTATAATTTTATAGTATTCCTCCCTGTCTCTGCGAAACTTCATCAGTCTAATGTCTATTTCATCTAAGATTAAACTAATACTTTTGCTTCTGTGTGATTAATGTTTGCATTTACATCTTTTCCCACAATTCTACTTTCAATCTGTTGGTGGTTAAATTTAAAGTTGGTTTCTTGCAAGCAGCATATATTTTATTATAGTTTTAAATCCATGCTGCCAGTCAATGTCCTCTAATTGGTATGTTTAGGTCATTTACATTTAATATAATTATTCATATGTTAGGGCTTGTACTGTGTTTCTGTGGCTGAGCGAACAAAATTCCACAGTGTACACGGCTTAAGACAGTTATCCTCTCACAGTTCCGGAGACCAGAAGTCTGAGATCAGGAGAGATACGGAAGGTACAAAATGCATAACGGCTGTGTTAACGAGAAGGTCACCATTGCGGAAACTGCCTCCGTGCTCCTAGGGTCCTCTGAGAAGCAGAGTGGGTGAACATCCCTATGTTAAGGCACACAATTTATCCGGTTGGTGACTACGACCTTTAACTGAGGATGGTAACTCCCCTGCCATGTGGGTTTCATCATGTGTGTCAGGGGAAACAGAAGAGAAGATACAGGGAAAAGAGAAGATGACGTGGAAAACTGGGAGGCTGGCAGTGTGCCAGGAACCGCCTAAGCAGCTGTGGGTGGCCGAGAGCGTTGACCCTGAATGCCCTCAGCCGCAGCCCACCCCTTGCACTGTGCCGACGCACTCACGCTGCAACTCAGGTCCATTCTGTAACCAAGGCTTCGGGGTGTGGGGCCACAGTTCTAAAATGTTAAAATAGTGGAGCAAGCTACAGTCCCCACTGCCAACTCACCTCGCACACTATTTATATTCGTCTTAAACTCCTACCGCTTCTAGGGGCACCTCGAGCCCAGCTAGCAAGCCCTCTGGCCTGGTGCGTTGATTGATGAGCCTTGTCTTGGATCATCTGCAGTTCTGCAGCTCCCATTAGGGGGGTGAGGCAGTCAGTTCCCCAGAGAACTTGGCCGCAGGTCAGCTCTGGGTGAGTGGAGTGGGGCGTGGGAGGGTGGCCATCAAAATCTTATTCCCAGATGTTGGGTAGAGCCCAGACTCTGCACTTCAGCGAGCAGTTAGCAATAGCAGCACTGAGAAGCTGTGACCACCCTGAGTTTCAAAGGCCACTGGTGAGGGCTGGAGCTGGGCAGGGGAGGCCCAACAGGAACTCACAACTTCCGGGAGCACAGCCAGCCATGGAGCAGTGGGGACTCCTCTCCCTCCTGCCCTCCTGACCCCAGGCAGCATCTACCATCTGGGCTCTACCTCCTGTGCTAGCTTCTCCACCATAGGATGCCCCCAACTCCCTGCCCTG
>PVKS010051495.1:0-11126 GCA_004027875.1 Aplodontia rufa | reverse complement strand
CAGGCGCCAGTCCTGGGAACACAAGCCAAACTAGATCCTGTTCCTGCCCTCAGGAGCCTGAGGTACTGTGGGAAAGAGATACAAATGAGCCACAGAGAAGGGCGAAGTCCCCACGGAGGGTGGCCCAGGGGCCTCTGGAAGCTGGGCAGCCCCAGGCTTCCAGAGCTCTGGTCCTTCTTCCACGCTCCTTCCATGAGGCTGTTCTGGGTTCTTGGCACAGCAGATTCCTATTCATCCTGCAAAGCCCAGTTCAAATGTCCCCTCTTCAGAGAACCCTTTCCTCGTTGTCACTTCCACCTAGGCACACAGTTACCACCCGTCAACCCACTTGTGCGGTGGGTGCGCTGATCAGGCCACACTTCCTGATCTGATCGTTTGACCTCTGAACTCCCTTGCGTTGTCTCACGTGTGGGCTTTTAGGCGACACCTTGCATCTAAAGCCTCACAAACTCTGTCCTGGCCTTTGGAGCACTCAGTGCACAGTATGCGGGGTGCGCCTGCCCCCTCATGTTGCTCCCCGGAAAGCACAGTGCTTGTCCCCTGTGTCCTGTGTCCTTTCACTGCCACTATGTCCCACCAGGCAGCCTGAGACTCTGCCTTCAGCTTCAGCCGCATCTCCCCAGCCCTCTTCTGGTGCCAGCCTGAGCCCAGTC
This sequence comes from Aplodontia rufa, assembly GCA_004027875.1. Taxonomy (NCBI): domain Eukaryota; kingdom Metazoa; phylum Chordata; class Mammalia; order Rodentia; family Aplodontiidae; genus Aplodontia; species Aplodontia rufa. Next base: position 10,473 of record PVKS010051495.1, on the reverse strand, counting down.
CCTGCACCACGTCCCTTCCCGTGCAGTCTTCTCCCAGGACCGGCCCATCGCTACTTAGATCGGAAACTCCTTGAAATGAAATCAGTAGTGCTGGGCACTAGGAGGCCTGGACAGGGCCTCCCTGTGCGGTTGGGCAGGTTGTGCACATCACCCACTGGAGGTGGAGCCATTTGCATCCCAGACTTCATAAACATGAAGTCTGCAGGGTCAGTTTCCTGGCAGACTAGGGTCTTGAGGAAAGGGTGCCTTCTCCAGATTCTCACGGAGGGAGCTTCTGGCCCAGTGGGCCTGAGTAGCTGAGGCTGCAGCCAGTGCTCTGCCTCCTTGCTGGTGGTGGAGGCATGGCGGGTGACGGGAGGGCGGAGAGGGCTCCAGGTGCCAGCACTCCCGTGTTTCTCTCTGCTCCTGGTATTGCCCAGTCGGCCAAGTGCACCCAGCTACAGCTGTGTTCGCTTTTACCTCGAACTGTGTGCGGGGACACTTCCCGCAAGGGTGGAGATGGAGCCAGGCTCACAGAGTGCGACAAGCGCCGTGCTCGGTCCCGGCTGCCCAATTTCTCAGCCTCCCTCCCTGCAGGTTGGGGGTAGCAGGGGCACCCAGCCAGGGCCTGTGCTAAGGAACAGATGCGACTGTGCAGTGAACCACACCGCACCGTGAAGGTCGATGGCGGGAACTGTGGCAGGATGAACCAGGGAGGTGGCAGCCGCCCCTGGATGGCCTCGCTCTGGAGCCCAGGGGACAAGGGGCTCTGGTACCTTCAGGACCCCATGAAATCAGAAGACAACGCTATGAATGTGATAATAACTGTAGCATAGCAAGTTCAGCCCTGATTATGCTTGCTTTATGCCAATGTAGTGAGAAAATATAATTTTTAATGTTTTTTAGATGGAGGAATCCACAAAGAAGTAAAAAACCCCAGAGCAGCCCTAGCCCGGCCCAGGGGTGTGAAGGTCCTCGCCCTGGGCACTTTGGCCCTCTTTGTAAACAAAAAAGCTCCGCTATGTCCTGTCTAAGATGGGACATGGTAGGGGACGGTCCAGGCAGATGTTCTTGGGAGCACCGTTGCCCCACACCGACCACGATCAAGGTGACTCCAGAGGGCGAGTGGGGGAGCGATGTGGACCTTGCAGGTGAGAATTGGCGCAGCCATTGGGTTCTGGATGACCTGGCCGGATGCACGCGCCCATTCCCAGTGGGAAACAGGCAAAGCAAAAGCTGCCCCTGGGGACTCGAATAGACCAGGCTGCCCAGACGCCCGGGCTGCTAAGTAACTCACGGGATAAAGCAGGGAGCAGGTGCTGCACCTGAGTCCCCTCGGGGGCGCGCGCTCCTGGGCCCGAGGTTTCCTCCTGTGGCATCAGCCTGGCTGTCACTGCTGCCTGGAGGGAGAGCTGGAGCTGAGCGAGGCTCAAGTGACTTTCCTGGGAGCAGCAGTTTGTTTGTTCTGGGGACAGAAGGCCAAGCTCCCAGTGGCCTGGGAAATGTCACAGGGCTACCTTTACATGCCTGGAACTGGTGTCTCTCAGAGACCTGCACCCTGGACCCATACCTGTTCATTTTATTCTTAAACTTTCTTTTTTCTAATAATCAACATGCTTCCTTCTGGAATTCAAGGGCAAAGGGTGAAAAGGATCACATGGGCAGCCACAAACGGTGGCTATAGACAGGGCCAGGCTGGGTGCTAGGGAGAGAGGGGGACGTACACTTAGTGGGCCTCAGTGAGTGCCACACACCCTGGCACCTTCATGACCACAGCCCCTTCTAATGGGGCCGAGTCCGCACCCTGCGCAGCCTGCACCATCTGGCCTTGGCTCTGTCCCCATGCACCCAGCTCCGACCTCTCAGTTTCCCACCCCCCATATCCCTCCCTGCTCTGGGCTATTTCAAGTGTGAGGAGGAGCAGGGGCCAGGGCGTCCAGCCCCACTTTACCATGTAAGCCTTGGACTTGACCTTCATGCCCTGCAGCGCTGATGGGTGCACAGAGCTGAAGAGCTGAGGGCCAGGCCAGGCTGCACAGGCTCCAGTCCCTGCAATTAGGAGGTCAAGGGCAAGAGCAGTGGAGAGACTGATCATGTAGCAGGGCCCCGCCTGGCCTGGACATTCATACTTCCTGAACTTCTCTCCCACATCAGCAAAACCGGACATAGCATCCACCAGGCAGAACACTCCAAAGATTAGACGGTGTAAGCGGTAAAAAGCTTAACTCGCACAACCCCGTAAATCAATGCTGCCTTAATCTGAAATGTCACCCACAAGGTAAGTACTAAGACCCAGGAGGACGTCTTGCTTTCCTGTGGCTGCTGTAACAAAGGACCACAATCTGGCTGACGCACAACAACAAGGTAGTCAAGGCTCCCTCACTACTGCTGGCTCCGGTGTCCCCAGTCTGCCTCCCTCTTCGCATGGCTGTCTCCTATGTCTGCGTCCTCCCCAGTCTTAACCTTCACAAGGACCAGGTTTATCATCTGCTTGTATAATCCGGGATGATCTCACCTACAAGTCCCTAACTTGGTTACATCTGCAAAGACCCTTTTTCCAAATAAGGTCACAGTCACAGGTTCTGGGTGGACATATCTTTTGAGAGGCCTGTGTTCAACCCATAACAGGGATATTTTCTGTTACTATACCAAAATTCCCAAGGCTGCCTGCTTATAAAGAAAAAAGGTTTTGTTAGCTCTTAGAGTTGGAGGCTGAAAATCCAAGGAGCGTGGTGCAGACTCTGGTTGCGCCACCTGGTGACAAGTGGAATCACGGAGGCAGAGGAGGCAGAGGTGACATTTCGAGACAGGAAGCCAGAGGCTGAACACGGGAACCTTTGGAAGACACACTCAAATATATTCAACTCATGATAGGGCCTACTCTCCCGGTGACTTAATGGCAAAAGAGGAGCTATGCTCAGCTACCTTGGTCACCAGAGCATACACCAAGTGACCTTAATGACCAAGGGTGTGCGGAGAGGTGTAAACGAGGACCAGCCAGCAGAGCAGGACCTGAAGGAAGAACAAATTCTTTTTTTTTTTTTTTTTTATAAAGAGAGAGGGTCAGTGAGAGAGAGAGAGAGAATCAATTTTATTTAGTTTTTCATGTGGTCTTCATTGTTCCAACACTTAACTGTGTACGTGGTGCTGGGGTTCAAATCCATGTCCTTGTGCATCCAGGCAAGCGCCGTAACCACTGAGCCACCGCTCCAGCTCCAAAACAAATTCTTTGTCATTGCTCTAAAGACCCACCTGGACTCCCCATGCCCCCTGTGACGGGCTCCCCACGACTGGAGGTGCCACCTTCTCCCAGATTAGCTTCCGGAATACATTTCTTTCTCGGCTTTGCTGCTATTTCCTCGTTCTGCAGCTGCGATCCCGTCTAGGTTTGCTCTGGCATCAGACAGCGACCTCCCTCCATGGCCAGCCAACAGCCTTATACAGACAGGTCTGAAATTCTGTCACCTGTAAAATTGTCTCTGGTCTCCATCCCCTTTGGCATTTTAGAGTTGACAATTAGAGATTGAAACAAGTGACTATTTTTCTCTGTGTGTGGCCCGTTCCCTCCACATTACTGCTCAGTTTCCAACACAGCCTGAGACTCAGAGACAAGCGTCTGGCTCCCTGAGGATCACGGGTTTTGAACGCGCACCCTCTTCGGCTGGACCTGCGTCAGCCTGAAGTTGCTCCACCTGAGTCAGGGTGTTCATGAACGCAACTCCCCTGCTTACAAGTGTTCCTAATAAGAATAAATATTGGGGCTGGAGCGGTGGCTCGGTGGTTACGGTGGTTATGGTGCTTGCCTGGCATGCGCAAATAAGTGAGTTCTAAACCCCAGCACCACGTACACAACAAAGTGTCCAAGGAATAAAAGTCACATGAAAAATTAAATAAAAATTGCTTCTTTCTTTCTTTCTTTCTCTCTCTCTCTTTCACTGTCCCCTCTTTCTTAAAATAAATAAATAACTATTGTCCTAAAGCAATGAGCAGTGCATGTATTGGGTTTGATTTTGATTTAACCGCTTCACTGATCTCTAACCCGCATACTATCCAATTTACCCACTAATAGGGTGTAAATCAGTGATTTCTAATATATTCACAGAATTGTGCAAGCATTACCATAATCAATTTTCAAACATCCCTTCACCCCCCTAAAAGGCTGAACCCTTTCCCAGTTAACCCCCAACATCCCTCCCTCCAAGTCTCTGACACTAATCTGCGCTGTGTCTCTATGAACTGACCTACTCTAGACATTTCAAATCAGTGGGATCATGCATCTGACCTTTTGGGTCTGGCTTCTTCTACTGAGCAAAATAATTTCTTTTATTCCATATTTTTATTGATGCATGAGCTCTCCTACCCCCACCTTTCTTTTCCTTTTTCCTCTCTAGCTTCCACATATGAGAGAAAACAAACGACCCTCCACTTCCCGAGTCTAGCATAGCGCTCTCCAGTTCCATCCATCTTCCTGCAAATGACGTGCTTTCGTTCTTCTTCACAGCTGAATAAGTCTCCATTGTGCACACTTACCACCCTCCATGGATGGACACCTGGGCTGCTTCCGTAGTGTGGCTGCTGTGACCTGTGCTTGGTAAAATATTTTCAAGTCTCCCCCATGCTATAGCCATGTCTGTTTCTTCCTTTTTCAGCCGGGTAATGTTCCATTGTGCGCCAACACACTGCGTCTTGTTCTTCCATCCATCGGCAGACAGACATCTGGGTTTCCAGGCTGTTTGGCTATAGGAACATGCCGCTGTGAAAACCCACGTAAGCAAGTTTTTAAAATGTGCCTTTGTTTTGGAATCCCCAGCTGGAAAATATACAAATGTCCTTAAGAGAACCATGTGTGCAGTTTCGTCTACTGCATAAGGACACCGTGGCCATGAACTCCTCCCTGGGCTTTCTGCAGAGCTTAGAGGGAGCTTAAGCTTCAGGGACCCTAGCAACCGCCCTCTCAAGGTCATGTGTTTTTTGAAAAATTTGCAAAGATCAGATATCTAACTGTAATCAGTTAGAAATTGCTTCTGTAGCCAGGTGCGGTGGCGCACGCAGGTAATCCCAGCAACTTGGGAGGCTGAGGCAGGAGGATCACAAGTTCAAGGCCAGCCTCAGCAACTTAGCAAGACTGCAAGCAACTTAGTGAAACCCTTTCTCAAAATAAAAAATAAAAAGGTCTGGGGATGGGGCCCCGTGGTTAAGCACCCCTGGGTTCAATTCCTGGTACAAAAAAAAAGATTGCTTCTGTTCATTCTGAATCTCCACCCTCAGCCCCTGCCATCCCATCAGAGGGTGTTACAATGGCTACAGGCTTATGGAATCTGGTGAGGCTTGGGTCTGGTAGCATATGGCTACACAGTCATGGTCAAGTCTGTGTGTTATTATCGAAAAGGCTTCCAGAAATGCTGTCACCGCTCTCTGCAGCTCACCCCAAAGGATGACAGGAAGGTGCAGGGCCAGAGGGCACTCAGCCAAATTCAGGAAAAGGAATGCTGGTGGGCTACTGGGCACATATCTATCTAGCCACCTAGCCATCTATCATCTATCTATCTATCTATGCATCTATCTATCCATCTATCATCCATCTATCATCTATCATCTATCATCTACCCATCTATCATCTATCTATCCATCTATCATCTATCTATCCATCTATCTATCCATCTATCATCCATCTATCATCTATCATCTATCCATCTATCCATCTATCATCTATCATCTATCCATCATCTATCCATCTATCATCTGTCTATCTATCTATCTATCATCTATTTATTTTTGGTAGCAGGAATTGAACCCACTGAGCCATATCCCCGGCCCTTTCTTGTTTTATTTTGAGACAAGGTCTTGCTAAGTTTCTGAGATTGCCTTTGAACTTGGGATCCTCCTGCCTCAGCCTCCTCAGCTGCTAGGTTTACAGGTGTGCTCCTCCTCACACACCCAGACAAAGAATTTTAAAAATTTTTGTGTGAATTAAAACAAATGTTTTAATGTCCCTCACTTTGTGGCAAACAGCGGGGAGGACCCCAAGGGATGTGGGGAGGGCAGAGCAGCTGTTCTGAACTACATGTGTGGCTGTCTGCTGTTGAAATGCCGAGAGCCTCACAGCTCGGAGGGTGAGCCTTCTTAATGTGTGCAGATTTTAAAAACTCAGGAGGTCAAGTGATCCCACTCTGGCACACAATGACCAAAGAACCTAACTGCATTGTAAATGCGTGACATCCCTTCACTGAAAGATGTGAGGGGAAGGGATGACAAAGGGACCTACGGACAGCACAGGGGACATTGTGGGTTCAGTTCCCAGCACCACCTAAAAATCAAACTAAGCACATTACATCACTGAAGTCACCTTGGAAATGTGTGGCGACCGTGAGACGAAGCCCAAAGCCCCTGCCGGTAAAGCCTTGCTCCAGCTGCTGCGGTGGCTTCAGACTCTACGCAAGTGCAGGGGTGGTGCCTGGGGCGAGGGGACCGCTTCTCGCTGTTGGTGAGGGAGGTTACAGGTGGGCAAGGGGAAGGCTGGTACGAGCCCGGTGGCCCTGGATCAGCACTGGAGCCTTCATTTAATGTGAAAGGAGGTGACAGATGTAGAAGTCACAGGCCTGGCAGACACACGTGGTACTTGACTCTGTGTTTTCAGTCTCCCACCGACAGGACCCGCAGAAACAATACCTAAGCCGAGCAACCAGGGCTCGGTTTCCAAGAGGCTCCCTCACTGGAAGAAGCCAGGGCTCCGTGGAGAGGTGGCTGGTTTTGGGGCCTAGGCGGGGACTGAATGTGAACCTGAAGCATCCGCATCAAGCCAGAAAGCAAGGGGGCGCTCAAAAATACAAAAGCAAAAAACACCGAGGCCACATCCAAGTGACATAAAGCCAACTCCCAGCGGCCAAAGTAGGAACAATGTGACCAGCAAAAGAACATGGTGTTAGGTAAGTACTCAAAGTTCAAGAATCCCTGAGTTCACACGGAACAAATGGGTGGCTGACCAAGGAGACTCGTCTTCTACAGAAAGCATTTGATTTCTTATTTATTGTTTTTATTTATATGTGTGTGTTTATTTACTTAGCACTGGGGGTTGAACCCAGAGCACTTGCTTAACCACTGATCTCCATCCCCAGCCCTTTTTAAAAATGTTTTCATTTTGAGACAGTCTCACTAAGTTACTTAGGGTCTTGCAAAGTTGCTGAGGCTGGATTTGAACTTGCAATCCTCCTGCCTGCAAGCAGTCACACCAGGGTCATTTAGATGCACCCTGGATGCCTATAGATCTTCACCCCCCCATAACCGCTGTTTTTGATATTCATGCATTTTAACCTTTAGTTTCACAAAAACAAGTTTTATGGCCCATATCTGTTTGGGGGAGTGCTTTTCAGAAGTAAGCTGTATCCTTTCTCCAGAAAGATGAGGTTGATTAAGTGAAGTTGGTTAGAAACCCTGCTTCAACTCAGTTAATACCATGGTGAGAGCCAAGGGACCAGAGTTGCTTTGTGAGCCCTCTCCCCAGCCGCCCCTGCATCCAAATTGTTTTTTCGAGTCTTCATTTCATACAGAAGTCGGAGCTCATTCAGAGCCAATCGACCCCTCGCTTAAGTGTGGGCTGCACATAGTCGCGTCCTCGCAAAGAGCACAGTACGAGAGGGGGTGGGGGACGCAGAGGAAGACAACTGTGCAGGGACCTTGCCAACACAACCGCAGCCAGGTGACGAAGGTCAACATCATGAGCCACCAGCCAAGTCGGGGGGAGGAAGCCATTACCGGGAAGAGAACATCAGATGTCCCCATTCATGAGCTGCCATCCTAACTGGGGGACACTGGACAAAGCATCTGATGGGTACTCTGGACAAAGCGTCTGATGGATACTCCTCAAAGCTGTCGAGGTCATCAAATGAGGGAAGTCGGAGACACTGTCACGGCCAAGAGGAGCCTAAAGAGGCACAAAATGGAATGTAACGTGGTGTCCTGGACGGAGTCCTAGAACAGAAAGAGGACATGAGGTAGCAGCTAAGAAAGTGGGGGCTGGGCTGCGGCTCAGTGCAGAGGGGCACAGGAGAGGCGGGGATCGATCCCCAGCCTGGAGGAGGGGAAACAGCTAATTGGAACAAAGCGCCCGGCTTTAGCTAACAGTAATGTATCAATATCGGCTCTTTGGTTGTGACAAACGTAACATAGTTAAGCAACAAAGTAGCGTCAGCTGGGGGTGGGAGAAACGGAATTCTGCTTGTGACCTTTGCCTCCTTCCTGAAACCCAAAACTATTCTAAAATAAAAAGTTGTATTTAAAATCAAAACCGAGGGCTGGAGCAGTGACTCAGAGGTTATGGTGCTTGCCTGGCATGCACAAGGACATGGGTTCAAATCCCAGCACCATGTACGTAACAAAGTGTGGAGCCACGAAAGCCATGTGAAAAACTAAAACTGTTTCTCTGTCTCTCTCTCTCACTGTCCCTCTCCCTAAAAAAATAAAAATAAAAACAAAACAAAATCAAAATGTGGAAGAGGTGCTCACTGGTGGAGCCAGAGGGGTGAGGAGCCCTGGGCGGGGGCAGGGAAGTCTCTCACCTCCTGGGATGGAAGTTGATGGTGTAGCCAGATCTACCGCCAGAGGCCAGGAGAGTCGGAAACTGACGGACGCTGCCTTCATCTCTTTTCTCTCTGAGATCAAGCCCTTAGCATCATTAACATCAAGACAATTATGTGATATTTACCAAATTGTGTCCCTTCCAGATTCGTAAGCTGGGGTCCTAAGCCCCAGTACACCTCAGAATGCAGCTGCACTCTCACGTGCAAGTACAGTTTCCATCGATGATGGACCGCACATCCAATGGGGTCCACAAGATCATAATGGTGCCTAGCACTTACGAGGCCCCGGGTGCACTTCCCAGCTGCAAAACCAAAACACTTAGATCCAAATACGTACAGTGGAGCTGAAGAATTCCCACACTCGTGGCCATGCCCTTACAACCAAAGCCCTGTGCTTCCAGCACTGAACGCGCAGAACACAGCTAAGCTCCGTGTGCCCCGCTTGACAACGAAGCTAAATGACAATGCTACTGCATCGTGTTCTATAGACTTTTTCTTGTTATTTTACAATGTACTCTTGCTTATTCCAAAAAAAAAAGTTGATGTGCAGGGTCCTCACACAGCTGGTGTGTACTGGGTCTCCTGGTTACATCGAGAGGCTGCATCAGTGCCAGGCGTGGCGGTGCACATCGGTAATTCCGGCGACCCAAGAGGCTCAGACAGGAGCATTGCAAGTTTGAGACCAGCCTCAGGAACTTAATGAAGTCCTTAAATAAAAGAGTCCACGGATCTGTGGCCCAGATCACACAGATTTGTGTAAAATCAGCTAATGACACATTTATCAGAATGGGTCCCTATTGTTAAGTGAGAATGGCTATTTGGAGGTAGGGCATTTAAGGAGGTGATTAGGGTTAAATGAGGTCATACAGATAGAGTTATAATCCCATATGACTGCTGTCCTTATAAGCAGAGGAAGAGTCACCAGGGATAGACAGAGGGTAAATGACACTTGAGGACACAAGACAGGGGCCACCTGCAAGGGAGGAAAAGGGTCCTTGCCGGAAACCAAGTTGCCAACCTTGATCTTGGAATTCCAGCCTCCAGAGCTCTGAGACATAATCGCCTGTTGTTCAGGTCTCTGGTCTGGGGGACTTGGCTGTGGCAGCACTAGTAGAGATACACAACATTTCCAGCTCTGAGAGCAGAGTGACTTTTACACCAGGACACGCAAGTTCCAAGTTCGGCAGCTGAGCTGGCTCTGGGGCTGTCCAGGGGGCAATTTCCCAATGCCCTGAGTCCCTCTTCCTCCGCACAACTGTGCAATGTGGCCTTGGGGCTGGGAGCAGATGGCCTTCCAGGCCTCGACATCTGTGGAGCCCAGGGCAGCCTGGATCTGGGGACCGTGTGTCTCAGCCTCCACGTGTGTGTCTCAGCCTCCACGTGAAGCCAGTGGCTTTGCTGGCTCATGCAGCAGGTGTGTGGCTACACCCTGCCGGCTGTTCCAGGTAAGCAACAACATAAGCTGCTTCAGGTTGCCACAAACTTTCTGTAAAAGGCCACATAGTAACTGTTTCCAGTTTTACAACCTCACAGCCTCCCTCATACCCACTCAGCTCTGCTGTTACAGAGACAGCAGCCAATATTGGAAGTACATGGGTCAGGTGAATCCCATTCAGATTTCACTTATGGACACAGAAATTTGAATTTCTATACTTTCTTCTTTTCTTTTCTTTTCTTTTTTTTTTTTTTCTTAAGGGGGGGCTGGAGTGGTGGCTCAGCGGCTTCGGCACTTGCCTGGAAAGCATGAGGACCCGGGTTCAAACCCCAGCACCACATACACAACTAAGTGTTGGAGCAACTAAAGCCATGTGAAAAACTAAATAAAAGTTGTTTCTTTCTCTGTCTCTCTCACTATCCCTCTCTCTTAAAAAGAGAGAGAGAGAGAGAGAGAGAGACAGTAAACAAGAGAAATAATTTT
>PVKS010051494.1:0-11125 GCA_004027875.1 Aplodontia rufa | reverse complement strand
TGCTGTGTCACTGTAATGTGCTGATTCTAAGTCCCCTGGAAAGATACCCAGGAGAGGAATAGCAGGGTCGTATGGTGGAGTCATCCCTAGTTTTTTAAGGATTCTCCATATTGCTTTCCAGAGGGGCTGTACCAGTCTGCAGCTCCACCAACAGTGTGTTAGTGTGCCTATCTCTCCACAGCCCCTCCAGCATCTATTGTTGTTTATTTTCTTCATCTTTGGAATGGTCATTTTTATTATATTGATTTTGCCTAACCAAGAGCATGGGACATCTTTCCATCTTCTTAGGTCATCTTGGATTTCATTCTTCAATGACCAATAATTTTCACTGAAGAGATCTTTGATTTCCCTTGTAAGGCTAATTCCCAAGTATTTTATTTTTTTTGAAGATATTTTGAATGGGACTGATTTCCTGACTTCTTCATCAGTCCTATTATTATTGGTGTATAGGAAAGCTATTGATTTATGTGTGTTGATCTTGTATCCTGCCACTTTGCTAAATCTGTTTATAAGTTCAAGCAGTTTACTGATGGAGTTTTTTGGATCTTTCAGATATAGGATCATGTCATTAGCAAAAAGAGAGAGTTTGACTTCCTCTCTTCCTATTTTTATCCCTTTGATTTCTTTCTCTTGCCTAATTGCTCCAGCTAGGGTCTCAAGAATAATATTGAATAAAAGTGGTTAGAGCGGACAGCCTTGTCTTGTTCCTGATTTTAGTGGAAATGCCTTCAGCTTTTCTCCGTTTAGTATTATACTAGCTGAGGGTTTAGCATATACAGCCTTTACATAGTTCAGAAATGATCCTTTGAACCCTATCTTCTCTAGAGTTTTGAACATAAAAAGGTGCTGGATTTTATCAAAAGCCTATTCTGCATCCATTGAGATGATCATATGGTTTTTGTCCTTGATTCTGTGTAAGGGGTTAATTACGTTAATTGCTTTGCGTATGTTAAACCAGCCCTGCATTCCTGGGATGAAGCCCTTTGATCATGATGGATTATCTTCTTTATAAGTTTTTGAATACGGTTTGCTATTACTTCATTAAGGATTTTTGCATCCAAGTTCATCTGGGATATTGGTCTGTAGTTTTCTTTTTTTGATGTATCCTTGTCGGGTTTTGGTATCAGAGTTATGTCGCTTCATAAAATTGGATGGGAGCACTCCCTCCTTTTCAATTTATTGAAATAACTTAATAAGTAGAGGTGTTAGTTCCTCCTCAAAAGTGTGGTAAAAATCACCGGGGAAACCATCAGGTCCTGGGCTTTTCTTCTTTGATAGACTTTTAATTGCAATATGGATTTCAGTGCCTGTTATTGGGCTATTTAGGAATTCAATATCATCCTGAGTCAATTTATGGATGTTGTATGTGTCAAGAAATTTATCCATTTCTTCCAAATTATCAATTTTGGAGGAGTATATGTTTTCAAAATATGATCTTATAGTTTGTTGGATTTCCGTGAGGTCAGTGGTGATCACTCCTTTTTCATTGGAAATTTTATTGATTTGCTTCATTTCTCTCCTTCTTTTGGTTAGATTCACTAGGGGTCTATCTTGTTTATTATTTTCAAAGTATCAGCTTTTTGTTTCATCAATTCTTTTTATTATTTTTTTGTTTTCAGTTTCATTGATTTCAGCTCTGATCTTGATTATTTCCTGACTTCTCCTGGGTTTGGGGTTAGATTATTCTTCATTTTGAAGGGCTTTGAGATGAAGCATAAGCTTATTTATTTAGGAATCTCTTTTCATTTTTAATGTGGGTAACCAGTGCTATAAATTTTCCCCTTAGGAAAGCTTTCATGCTCCAGAGGTTTCAATATGTTGTGTCTTCATTTTCATTCTCTTCCAAGAATTTTTGAATTACTTCTCTCATGTCTTGTTGGATCCATTCTCCATTTAATAGAGTATTATTCAATCTCCACGAATATGTGTGTTTTCTGTTGTGATTATTACTGTTGATCGCTAGGGTCATAGCATTGTGGTCTCAAAGGACACATAGGATAATGTCTACTTTTTTATATTTGCTGAGATTATCTTTATAAACCAGAATATGATCTATTTTGGAAAAGGATCCATGTGCTACAGAGAAGAAGGTGTATTCTGCTAACTTGGGATGGAAAATTCTATATATCTCTATTAAGTCCATTTGATTTATGGAGTTATTTAGGCTGGTGATTTCTTTATTGATTTTTTTGTTTTGATGATCTATCTAATGGTGACAGCGGAGTGTTGAAGTCTCCCAGTACTATTGTGTTGAGATCCACTAGTGGTTTGATGTCATCAAGTAATTTATTCACATAGTTGGGTGCACTGTTGTTTGCAGAGTAACTATTAACTATGGCTATTTCTTCCTATTGAAGGGTTCCTTTTAGTACTAAGTAGTGGCCTTCTTTATCTCTTCTGATTAATTTATGTTTGAAATTTACTTTGTTGGATATAAGTATAGTGACATTGGCTTTTTTCTGGGGCTGTACACATGGTAGATTTTTTTCCATCCTTTCACCCTTAATCTGTGGATGTCATTGCCTGTTAGGTGAGTTTCTTGTGAGCAGCATATGGTTGTATTTTGTTTTTTGATCCGGTCTGCAAGTCTGTGTCTTTTGAGTGGTGCATTTAGACCATTTACATTCAGTGTTAAAATAGAAGTGTGTAATTGATTCATAGTCATTGCATCTTATTTAGCTAGTTCTGTGGTTACCTTCGTTAGTTATTGCTGGGTGATACTTTTACTGAATTTCTTCAGTTTGTGGGTTTTAGGTATCAATTGCTTGTTCTTCTATCTGGAGTGTTTCCTTGAGAATTCTTTGTAGGGCAGGTTTTCTGTTGATGAATTCTGCCAGTTTTGTTTTATCATGAAAAGTTCTTATTTCTCCATCAAATTTGAAGCTGAGTTTTGCTGGGTATAGAATTCTTGGCTGCATGTTGTGGTCATTTAGATGTTGAAAGATACTATTCCAAGACCTTCTTGCCTCCAGAGTCTGGGTTGAAAAGTCACAGACAATTCTTATTGGTTTGCCTCTGAATGTGATTTGGCGTTTCTCATTTGCTACTTTTAATATAGTTTCCTTGGTATCCCTGTTGTACATTTTGAATATGATGTGTCTTGGTGAGTTTCTCTTTTGATTAGGCCTATTTGGTGTCCTGTAAGCTTCCTGGATGAGCATGCCTGATTTTATTTTTATGTGAGAAATATTTTCATTCACAATTTCTTTGAGAATATTCCTCATACCATTGGTGCATGTCTCAATTTCTTCCTGAATACCAATTACTCTCAGATTGTTTCTTCTCATTTCATCCCAGACATTTAAAATTCTGGTCATGATCTCTTAGTTGTTTTTCTTTTTTGACATCAGTGAGCTCTAGCTTGATCAACCCGTTCTCATTGTTGGATGTTCTTTCTTCAATAGCAGAGGTTCTATTTTCTACTGAAGTTAGTCTATTATTAAATTCTTGTATGGTCCCTCTCATGTCATTGACTGCAGAATTTAGGTCTGAAACTTCCTTTTTGAGGGAATGGATTTCTTTAATGATACAGTTTCTCAAGTCTTGAGTTTTCTCATTTATTCCCTTCATTATCTCTTCTTTTAATTTGTTGTTCCTTTTTGTTATCATCTCATTAATATATTGTTCCAGATTTCCATCCCAGTGCCTAGCCATAGCTCCCTTACCAGGGGAGTTTGGGGATTGATGTGAACCTCTTTGAGTTTGATTTCTCATGTCTGAAGAGATTCTTCTCTCTTATTTGACTGGTGAACCCTTTGTGAAAGCAATATAAGAATCGGTGGTTCTTTTTCCTGTCTCTTGCCTTAAGGACTAAACTGTTGGATTGGGAAATCTGTCTAGTCCCTTACTTGAAATGGGGTTTTTTTCAGGAACGTTGATTTCAAAAGTCTACCCCCTTTACTGTGAATTGCTTGGTACCCTTACAGATTTCCAACACCTCCTGCGCAAATTCTTTACCTCCTCCGCTTTCTCACTGTCCACAGTTGGTCTATATAATCTCCTCTCTAAATTTCACCTGCATTACCCTACCTCTCTGACTCCCAGTTAGTTAACTCTTCTAAACTATTAAGGCTGTGTAATGATTACTGTTGTGATTATTAATCTGAATAACAATTGTTTGTTCTTAAAATCTGACATATGTGATAGTTAAATACTAGTGTCCGCCAAAAATATTGATTATCACTAAGACTAGTTGCAAAGGCTGAATTCAAAAGTCTATTATAGTCTATTCTAAATAACTAATTTACTACTGTTCATTGTAAACTTTGGTTATACATATAGGCAATTTTCTACTAGTGCATGAGGTGTTGGATGTTTTTTTGCTGTTCAGTTTTTTGAGTTCTTTGTATATTCTGGATATTAGTCCCCTGTTGAAGGTGTAGCAGTCCATGTTTTTCTCCCATTCTGTAGGTTCTCTATTAACACTCTTGACTATTTCTTTAGCTGTACAGAAGGTTTTCAGTTTAATGGCATCCCACTCATTGATTTTTGGCTTTAATTCTTCTACTCTGGGAGTCAGGTTAAGGACAGAGGTACCTACACTGATGTCGTGGAGTGTTGATCCTACTTTTTTCTTCTAATAATTGTATAGTTGCTAGTCTAATTCCTAATTCTTTGATCCATTTCAATTTAATTTTTGTGCAGGGTGAGAGATAAGTTTCTAATTTCAGTTGTCTGCATATGGTTGTTCAGTTTGTCCAGCATCATTTGCTGAACAGGCTATCTTTCCTCCACACTATATTTTTGCCCCCTTTGTCAAAGATCAAATGGTTAAAGATTTGTGGGTTTGTCTATATGACTTTTATTCTATTCCATTGGTCTTCATGTCTGTTTTGTTACCAATACCACACTGTTTTTATTACTATACCCTTATGGTGTAATTTCAGATCAGGTATTACGACATCTCCTGCTTCCTCTTTCTTGCTTAGTAATGTTTTGGCTATTCTGGGTTTCTTATTATTCCAAATGAATTTGAGAATTGCTTTTTCTATATCCATTAAGAATGTCATTTGTACCATATTAGGGATTGCATTGAATCTGTACAGGGCTTTTGACAGAATTGTCATTTTAATTGTATTGATTCTACCTTACCAAAAACATGGGATGCCTTTCCATCTTCTCAAGTCTTCTTCAATTTCTTTTTTTAATGTTCAATAGTTTTCATTGTATAGGTCTTTTATATCCTTTGTTAGATCAAAGCACAGTATTTTTTTCTTTTTGAGGTTATCACGAATGGGACAGATTTCCTGATTTCTTCCTCAGCAGAATTGCTGTTGGAGTATAGGTAAACTATTTATTTATGAGTGTTCATCTTGCAACCAACCACTTTGCTAAATTCATTTATAAGCTCTAGTAGTCTTCTGATTGAGTTTTTTGGGTCTTTTTGGTATAGGATCATGTCATTGGCAAATAGAGATAGCTTGACTTCCTCTTTTCCTATTCAAATTCCTTTGATTTCTTTCTCTTGTCTGATAGCTCTGGCTAGGGTTTTGAGGACTGTATTGAATAAAAGTGGTGAAAGTGGACATTCTTGTCTTGTACCTGAATTTAGTGAGAATGGTTTCAGTCTTCCTCCATTAAGTATAATGTTAGCTATGTGTTGTCCTAAATGGCTCTTACAAAAGTAAAGTATCTTCCTTTGATCCCTATCTTCCCCAGAGTTTTGAGCATAAATGGATATTGGATGTTATCAGAGAACTTTTTTGTTCTGCTTCAATTGAGATGTTCAAATGCTTTTTGACATTATTTCTGTTTAAGTGGTGAATTACATTTATTGATTTGCATGTGTTGAACCAGCCCTGCATTCCTGGAATGAAACCCACTTGATTGTGATGCATTATCTTTTTGATATGTTTTTGGATGTGGTTTGCTAGAATATTCTTAATGATTTTTGCATCTATGTTCATTAGGGAAATTAGTCTGTAGTTTTCCTTTCTTTAATGGATTTCAGGATTATGTTTGCCTCATAAAAATTATTTGGGAGTGTTCCATCCCTTTCAATTTCATGAAATAGCTTACTAAGGACAGGTGTTAATTCTTTTCTAAAAGTCTGGTACAACTCTGCTAAGAATCCATCAGGTCCTGGGTTTTTATTTTTGGGAATGCCTTTGATTGCTGTTTCAATTTCACTACATAGATTCAATTGTTTAGATTTTCAATGTCCTCTTGTGTTAATTTGGGAATGTCATATGTAGCTAGGTATTTGTCCATGCCTTCCAGATTATCAAACTTGGAAGAGTATACGTTTTCAAAATAGATTTCAGTAATCATCCGGATTTCAGTTGAGTCATTGGTGATATCTTTATTTAGTCTTTGATTTTATTGATTTGCTTCACTTTTTCTTGTTGTCTATCCTTCTTTCATTCAAGATTACTACTCAGCCTGCCTGTCTTCATTATCAGATGGTCTTTCTGCAAGAGCTGAAGTTCTACTTTATACTGAGTTTGCTCTTGTATTAGTACTTCCATTGAACTTTTAACTTGGTTTATTGTATGTTTCAATTATAAGAGATCTGTGAGAATGTTTAGTTCTTTATTAAAATTGTCTCTCAGCTCCTGAAATTGCTCTCTTATTTCTTTCTTAAATCTTCTTTTAGTTCTTTGTTTTATTTTTTACTATTTTTCTTTTTTTTATTAGAAGAATATAGAAATACATTTGAGGGGGAAATATTATCAAAACATTAGCAATCAATGGATATAAACATTGTTATCAAGGGGAAAAACCAGATCATGGATAACCACCTTGGATTTTACCTATTGCAGTTTCCCCCAGACAAACTCATGCGTTAAATGGGTAGTTCGTGGAGGAATGACATCGGCTTCTGGAATGGTTCCCCATCTTCCCAATATCCAGACTCCTATGAGTTCTTCATATACCCTCCCCCTCCCCCTCCCTACACCTCCAAGTATCCTATAGAGCCATCCCCCTAATGCTCTGAAAGTCATTCAATTTGCAGTTTTATTAGGTTAGCCATCTGCCATACTGCTTCCCCATATATGCTAGCATCTTTGATTGTTTTAATAATCAGATTGTTGATACTTTTTTTTCTAGGTTTTTATCCAGGGCCCTATCTGTGGACTCCTTGGCTAAGGAGTTGTGGGTTTGAAGAGAATTGCTTCATTTTTCTTCAGTTTCAGTGCCAGGGGTTGGGGCCCATGACCCCTCTTTGGTTATTTTACTTTGGGAATTTGTTGAGTTGTGGGTATTTTGTTTATTTGATAATTTGTGCTGGGTGCAATTTGGGAAGTTGAGATTAACAGCAGGCTCCTCAAACCTTGGTTAAGTATTGGCCTGTGCGATTTCTAATAACGCACAAGATATGGCAAAAGAGACATTATGAGCCACCAATGGATACAATAAACAGCCTTAACCTAGTTACTTTATTCCTCCTATAACTGTTGTCATATTAATTACCACCTATGGGAGAAATGGTAGGATTAATAACTATCTTTGGTTATCTTCGGTTACAACACTATTGACCATAAGACTATAACTGGATTATAAGCAAACCAGCATCATCAAATTTTACTTTCACATCAGATTTCCATTAATTCTCTCAATAAGGATGAAAAGACAATATGGTCTGTTAAAGCATACAAGAAAAAGTGTTCAACTGGATAATCTGGTCCTTTTGTAGTCAATGCCAATCACTCCCTCTGTCTCAAGTTAAGTTGAAGACTCACCTTCTGTCTTAGAAATTCAAAACTTCACCTGAATCTGCTTTTCTATAGGTCACTTTGAGGATTGGTGTGTTTTTGTCTGTTTTTCACCACTCTTACCAATGCCATTTATTTATTCTCCTCCATAATAAATTGCAGATTACAACATGGTCCATATTAGAACTTCTCCTTCTCTAATAACTGTCTAATTACTAATGTCTATCCTCAATTCTTGTATTTCAAAACCTAGAAGAGCTAATTCACCATTAGCACTCAAAATAATTAATAATCAATAAGTTCTGTGCTGTCTATGACCTTCTGTCATTGGTAGGTTTCAATTTTAATAGTTCAATTAATTCAACTGAAGCTAATTGACAGAATAAAGTGGTTGGGTTCTTTAGGTCTTTCTATATCTATGTAATTGATTATGAATAAATGGAATGTATATTTCTATAAATAGTTGTAATGATGGTTTAAAGTTAGCAAATTAAAAATATTGCAGGTGGGACCAAATACAGTGGTGCAAATTTCTAACCCCAGTGACTCAGGAAGCTGAGGCAAGAGGATCAAAGTTTGAGGCTAACCCTGGTAACTTAGCATGACCCTGTGTTAAAATTTAAAAAACTAAGTAATAATAAAGGACTAAGAATGTAGCTCAGTATAAAAGTGCTCCTGAATTGAATCACAGATGAGGGAAAGAGAGAGAGAGGGAGAGAAAGTGTTTGTGGGAGGATTAATCGCAGTGTTTACATACAAAGAATCTGAATATCAACCTTTACATCTCTTGTGTAAAGCTTTCTTCTTACCATGTCTCACCTGGTTGTATCAGCTTTCCTTGGTTGCATGTTAAATGACACTTTATTTCACGTTGTTTCCCTGAATCTGTTTCTTTATTTGATTTGATAATACACAGATGAAAATATGAGAGATGATAATGAGAAAGCTAAATGACTCAGATGTATCTTAATGCAACAACCCTAATAATCATGCTTCTGTTTCCCTCCACAAGTGTTTTCCTTAAGTTTTGACTTTTGCTTAAACCAATAGTATTCTAGTAATAACAGTCACTATACATGGACTTCTTGTTCATTCTATATGAGTATTTTACATATCATTTTTAATCATTTAGAACCATTTTACAAGGAAATTGTTATAAAGATTAGAACCCTACATCCTAAGGAATTTAGGTAATTTGATCAAGTCACATAGATAGCTTCAAGTGGCTGAGATGGGATTCAAACACAGGACCTTATTTTACCTTTTCCACAACTAGCTTAGTCTTGATCTAGTAACCATTAATAATCAGCACTTTGAAGTGCCTATTAATAATTAATAAAGGACCTATGGGATTTACCTTATAGATGAATTGTAACAAAATATTAAATAAGTTGGCATTTTTACATCATCTAATTATTGACAAACAATAGCTAGAATTTGTTGGGCTTGAATTTAGTTTTATTTCTAATTTCTAATTTATTTCTCATTTATTTCTAATTTTAAGTGCATACTCTATTAATTAGACTTTTCAGAAATCTTATAATGCTTATTTTTAAATACTTTCTTGTTTTTTAGAAAAACAGAGTCAACAGAAAATTATTTTAAAAAATTGTGTAGTTTATGTATAAAGGTTACTTGGCTTGCAGAATTTTTATTTCTTTATGTATGTTTGACAACAGTATTTCCCTTGTCATTCACCCAGTAAAAGTGCCAGGCTGGAACATGGCATTCATCCTGTGCGAGGCTGCTCTTGCTCCTAATGAAGGACACCTTCCCTTCACACCCTGCATAGTGGGAAAATGTAATACTTTAGAGCAAGAGTTTCCCTTTATTTAATTACTCTTATTAATCAGAGTGCCACCTTTGGAGCTAGTCAAGCATTGTTGATAATTCCTACTTTATGTCTTTTTAAAAATGTAAGTTGCTCATCCTTATTTTCACATTTATAAAAATGGAGGCCACTGAAAGTATTGGATGAGTGTTAGTAATACGTGTGTGTATTATACTAGTAATATTACATTTAGTATTATATATGCCATTTTAGTTATCATCCATGTCATCTTCTCTCTTCATCTTTTGTTCTCCCATGTTGTCTTATCTGTTTTATTTTGTTTTCTTTCTTTGGCACCAGCTGCCCTGGGAATTGACTGTAAACACAAACATTTGAATAACATTTGACAGTTGCAAATTAAATAAAAGTGTGAAAATCCCAGAGACATTTATGAGTTTGAGATTTTGGTGAAAGTATTTAACTTCAATTTAAAAGCTTCAGTGTTTGTTCTGCCATATAGGAGTGTTAATAGTTACTTGCAGATTTATAGAGTTGATGTGAGGATTATATAAAATTAGTAATCATGACAGCACCCAGTACAGTGCTTAGCACATGATGGGCTCAATAGGCAATTGACAGATGTTAATTTGCCCCTTCCCTTTCCTTTACAAGAGTTTTAAATCATAGAGTTTGGACCATCATGCCTATTGGTAACCTTTATTTACTTTTGTTTTTATTCTTAAATTGACACATAATAATTGTACACATTTAGGGGATATAATGTATTATTTTGATACATGTTTATGATGTGTTGTGATCATGTCAAGATAAGTAGTACATCCATAACCTGGGTCATTTATCATCTTTTTATCTGCTGGGCATGTTAGCACACAATCATAATCCCAGCAACTCTGGAAGCTGAAGCAGGAGTATTGAAAGTTCAAATCTAGCGTCAGTGACTTCTTGGCAAGGTCCTAAGCCACTTAGGGAGACCTTGACTCAAATAAAAAATTAAAAAACATTTGGGGGTGTTGCTCAGTGGTTAAATACCCCTGGTTTCAAACCCTGGTGTAAATATGTATTAAAATTCTCTCTTCCAAAAACAAAAACAACAAAAAAGAATATTCAAGGTACTCTCTTCTAGTTTTATTGAAACAGAAAATGCATTGTTATTAACTGTAGTTACTTTGCTGTGTAATAAAATATTAGAACTTATTCCTGCTATCTAATTATAGCTTTGTACTCATTAACCAATCTCCCCCATCCCTTCTACTATCCCTTATTTCTGGTAACTACTGTTTTATTTTCTATATCTATGAGAACAACTGTTTTGATTTCACATATGAGATCATGCAATTTTTGTCTGTTTGGATATGACCTTATTTCACTCAACATGTTTCTCCTGGTTAATTTATGTTATCAAAAATGTCAGAACTGGGGCGGGGGATGGAGCAGTGACTTGGCTTGGCAGTTACAGTGCTTGCCTGGCATACATAAGTATGCGGGTTCAAACTCCAGCACCACATACACAACTAAGTGCCAGAGCAAGAAAGGCCACATGAAAAACGAAATAAAAATGGATTCTGTCTTTACAAAAAAAATTCTAGGACTTCATCTTTTTATGGCTGCATAGTATTTTACTGTTTATATAGACCAAATTTTCTTTATCTAGTTACCTGTTGATAGATACTATGGGTGA